>JABLUY010000048.1:0-167500 GCA_013306675.1 Thraustochytrium sp. TN22 | reverse complement strand
TCAGACAAGACCTCGCGCCAGCCTGAGAGAGTCTGAGACGCGCGACAGCCGCGCTTGCTTCACCGAGGCTCCAACTTCGCCTGCCTTCACTTCACTTCCATGCATGTTGAGATGCGCTCGGCGACCCGTAAAAGGGTCGCGGCGGTGGGTGGCGCGGGGCGCCGCGGCGCGCAGAACCGAGGCGAGGTCCGGCGGCGCGCGGCGGAGGCGCGCGATGGCGGGCAAGCGCAAGGGCGGCAAGGGCGGCAAGGGCGGCAAGAAGGGCAAGAAGGGCAAGAAGAGCAAGGCGTCCTCGTCCCGCGACTGGTACACGAGCGATGGCGCGACGGGCCTGCACGGGTCGGCGGGCTACAAGACAGCGCGCGGCAAGCAGGAGAACCTGCGCGCGGCCAAGCGCGCGCGGCGCGAGGAGGAGCAGGGCGCGGCGTTGGAGGACGAGCGCTTCTTTGGCGAGCCTGATGAGCTCGCCAGCGAGGAGGACGATAGCGAGCCCGAGCCGGATGCCGCGTATCGCGGCCTGCTCTCCGGCCTGAGCGGCTCCGACGCGCTCGTGAACGCGGCCGAGCGCCGCCTGCTCAAGCGCATTCGCCGCGAGCAGGAGGGCATCGACGAAGACGACGAAGACGACGAGAGTGACGAGCAGAGCATTGAGGACCAGGACTCGGAAGAGCGGGAAAAGGAAAACGGCACCGCAGCTTCGGACGTGGACGCTGCTGACGGCGACCCGGACCGGGACGAGGAGGGGGACCAGGACGAGGACCAGGACGCCGCGGAGCAGGACGACGAAGACGAAGGCGAGGACGACACGAAGGCGAAGGTGTCCGACGGCGAGCGTGGCGGCAAGCTCTTCGAAGAGCGCTTCTCGCAAATGTATGGGCGCGACGAGGACGCACTGGAGGCGCTCATGGAGAGCACGTCGGAGCTGAAGCGTGGCAAGTTCAAGGTTGCCACGGAACAGGGCCGGCTGGTGTGCACGACGCTGGCGAGCGAGACCCCGGCGCCGCAGCTGGCGGAGGGCTCCTCCTTTAAGGCAGCTGCGATCGACAAGGAAGCGGACGAGGCGCTGACGGCGCGGCACGAAATCAGGGCTCGTCTGGCGCGCTCATGGCTCGCGTACGCCGAGCGGCGAAACCGCATCTGCGAGAAGCGCCTGGGCGAAGATCGCGTCCCGCCCCGCAACGTGCTTGGCTTCACGGCGCTCCAGGCGCACCTCATGGAGCCGCTCAAGCAATACGCGGACGTAAACTTCCAGGCGCGCGACCTGAGCAACGCTTCGGAGCTCAGGGAGGTCTATCTGCTGCACGTGCTCAATCATGTCCTGAAGAGTCGCGACCAAGTGGTCAAGCATAACTCGCGGCTCAAGGTGCGCGCCGAGCGGCAGCGGCGCGCCCGCGAGGCCGCACGCGTGGCGCGCACGCGCGGCAAGGCCGCAGAGGCTGACGGGGAGGAGCCCGAAGAGGAAGAGGAAGAGGAGGATCTGGACGAGGAAGAGGACGAGCAGCTGGACGAGGTTGCGCGCGACCAGGGCTTCACGCGCGCGCGCGTGCTCATCCTGCTCCCGACGCGCAAGGCCGCGCTGCGAGCGATGCGCGTCCTGCTGGACCTGCTGCCGCCCGGGGCCGCCGTCAAGAACAAGAACAAACTGTATCAGGAGTTTTGCGAGGAGGGCGGCGAGGACTCGCCCGAGGTGGCGACGCGCGTTCGGCGCGAGCGGGCGTCGGGCGCCGAGTCGTACGACGAGCTCTTTTACCACCACGGCGCACATCCGGTGCAGGAAGACATTGCTAACCAGGGCAAGAGCGAGGTGATGAAAGCGGCCGACTGGCTCGATACCTTCATCGGCAATACAGACGAGTGCTTTCGCATGGGCATCGCCTTCAACGGCCGCAAGAACGTGGACTTGTTCACGGACTTCTACCGGTCCGACATCATCCTGGCCTCGCCCCTCGGCATCCGCCTTGCCACGGGACAGGACATTGGCGACGCCGCGGCGACCGGGGACGAGGACCGCGACTCGGCGGAGGAGGACGAAGACGACGAGGATGCCGATGAGGAGCAGCATCTTTTGGAGCTGGGCGTGAATGCGCGCCAGGAGCGCTCGCGCGCCAAGAAGCGCGCCAAGAAGGAGTCGACCGACTTCCTCTCCTCCGTCGAGGTCTGCGTCGTGGACCAGGCCGACAGCATGCAGATGCAAAACTGGCAGCACCTCGTGGACACCCTGGCCGGCGTGAACCGCAAGCCCATTGACCTGCGGCCCGACATGGACTTTGCGCGCGTGCGGCCCTACTTTCTCGTGGACGGCCTCGCGCGCCGCTTCCGGCAGAATGTGGTCCTCAGCCGGTGCCCGGACCCCTTTGTGAACGCGCTGTCCACGCCGCGCCTGGGCACCGACCTCAACATGGCCGGCCAGGTCACCGTGCGGCGGTCCACGTATCCGGGTGTCCTGGAGGACGTCGCGGTGGACGGCGTCGTGCACAAGTTCGTGCGCGTTGAGACGGCTGGGGCGGCGGACGCTGAGGAGGCGCGCGCTGCCTACTTTCGCACGCAGGTGCTCCCGTCGCTGCAGCAGCAGGCCGCCGCCCACACGCTCCTCGTCGTGCCCTCGTACCTGGACTTCATCGCGGTACGCAAGCTCTTCCGGGCGGCTGCCACGAAGCTGGGTGAGACCGGCGACCGCGCGCTGGGCAAGCCCTACCGTCGCAAGGCCAAGTTCCGCGCCAAGTTGCGCCAAGACGCTCCTAGCGAGGTGGATCAGGCGCTCTTCGTGGCGGTCAGCGAGTACGCGGAGCAGAGCGAGGTGTCCCGCGCGCGCGGCGACCTCTTCAGCGGCCGCGCGCGCATCATGCTCACCACGGAGCGCTTTTACTACTACAACCGCCCGCGCATTCGTGGTGTGCATCGCCTTGTCTTTTATGCGCCGCCACTGCACGAGCAGTTCTACGCGGAGCTCTGCAACCTGATCGAGCCTTCCGCTGGCGCGCCCACCAACCTCATGCTCTTTGACGCTCGCGATGCCATGGCGCTGGAGCGCGTCGTTGGCACCGCCTCGGCGCTGCGCATGCTGCGTGACACGGACCGCGTCTACACGCTTACCGGCTAGTAGCCCTAGCCTAGTTAGGCTAGTGGTGGAGCTCAGTTTGGCGCGATGAATGAATGATTGATGGTCTCAAGTCTTCTTGCTGTGCATGCCGTCCATGACCTGCTCGGCTCTCTGCTCTGATGGCGATGATCGAGGCCGGCGCCTGCTCGCTCGCTTGCCTCGTGCGTGCGGAGCCCCTCGGGGGGCCTTTGCGCAGATCCCAGCCGTCGTGCTTCCTAATGAGCCGGACTCTCTCCCTCGCGCTCTCTCTTCTCTTCGAGTTTGGTGCTGAGCACTCGGCAGGCACTGCACAGCGCGTCGCACCCTTGCACCCGCTCCCGCTGCCATGGTCCTTGCGCGCAAACGAATCAAGCAGTGCAGAAGAGAGCAGTGTAGGTGTAGCAGCAGCAGCAGCAGCAGCAGCAGCACGCAGCAAGTAGCGAGCAGCGAGCAGGTCGCCGGGCCCGATCTCGTGGCGCGCGCCGGCGCCTCGGCTCGCGGCGCGCACCCCACGGGCCAGAGCCAGCTGGCCCGCAGGTCGGCTGGCCACGGCCGAAACCGCGCCTGCGCAGTCGGTGGCGGGCGGGCGGGCAGGCATCCAGCCAGGCGGCCAGGCACGGCCGCATGGCTGCTCAAGAAGAAAGCGCTCGTCGATTCAATCGCGGGACCGCAGGATGAGGATCCAAGTGGCCTGCAGGGCGGGCGAGAAGCGGCGCAAGCAGGCCATCGGGGTCCGCGATACAGGGTCGCTCAGATAAACCCCGGGGGCGGCCATCATGGCCCCACTGATGTCCGCCTGGCATCGCGCGAGCGCGCTGGGGCGGCGCCGACCGCCCGGCGGAGGTCCCGGCGCTGGCAGCAGCCTCGTCGCGGGAGGCTCGGCGCGGCCCGCGGCCGCACCGCGTCCCAGGGCGGGCGGTGTGTCCCTCTGCTCCGAGCGCATGCGCGCTGCAGCGCCTGCGACCGAGCAAAACAGCGAGCCGGACGCAGCGCGCCCTCTCTGACGCTCCCTCTCGGCTCGCCTGCTCGCTAGCTCGCCCGCTCTCCCTCTCCCGGTCTCTGTCCCGGTCTCTACCAGCTCCGGTCGCTGGCCGACTGCCCGCTCGTGGCCCTCGCCTTGGGGAGCGCCACCTGCGCCCGATCGACACCCCGTGCGCAGTCTCGCCACCCGGCTCAGCTCCGCTCCGCTCAGCTCCGCTCTGCTGGCGGCCGGGCAACAAAGCCCGAGCCTGCTCTCCTCGCGCGCCCGCGTGCCGTGTCGCGCCGCGCTCGCTCCTCGCTTGGCCAGCCGGCGGCCGCCAGGGAGTCGGGCGGCGTGGCCGCGAGCGTCGGGGCGCCGCTCGCGACGTACGAGCAGGCAGGTCGCAAGACACGGCGCTCAGCGAGCTCGCAGAGCAGGGCAGAAACCCGAGCCGGAGCCCAGGAGGCCGGGCGCGGCTCAGCGCAGCGCAGTGCAGCGCAGCGCAGCGCGGCGCAGCGCGGCGTACAGCGCTCTCCAGGAGCGAGACCGCGCGTCGCAAAGGGCCGAGGCAGAAGTCCTGCCTGTGCGCGGCGAGGCCGAGGTCAGCGACGGGAGCGGGGTAAGGAGGAGCGCGGCGAGGCGCAGGCGACACGGGCAGGGTGAGCGCAGCGAGAGAGAGGGAGAGCGCGCAGCGAGAGCTTGCGGCAGACCCCGATCGCGTGGATCGACTCGACGCAGTGCGAGCGCACGCGGTGAACGAGTAAGCGTGGAGAACCAAGCGTCGCTCCGAGTCGCAAGCAAGCTCTCTTGGCTTTCTCTTCCTCGACTATCTCGTGCGCAGCACTTGCTCGCTCGTTCGTGTACAGCGCAGCGTAGCGCACCACGGCCCGCGCAGGCGGACTCGCCGAGAGGATGGAGGCAATGGACCTCTCGCGGGACCAGGAAGGCGAGCGTGAGAGCGCAATCTCGTCGCCGCAGAGGGCGACGAGGCGCGCCAAGCTGGACCTGCAGCTGCATTCAATCGGCAGGTCGCACAAGGTGGCAATCCGGCGGTCGTCCATGGCGCGCGTGAGCAGCTTCCAGACGCGCACGCGGCTGCAACGCGAGGCGAGCACCGGCCACAGCCTGGGCGCGGCCGGCGCGGGCGCCAAGCGCTGCGAGGTGGCCGAGCGCTTGCTGACGGTCTTCCGACGCTTCGAGGATGAGATTGTGCAGCAGTACTTTTGGTCGCGCGACTTCGCGCAGGACTTCCTCTGCCTGTGCGAGTTCGCCAAGTCGGTGCTGCGCGAGGAGCCCAAGCTCTTCCGGCTGCGCGGCCCGGTACACGTCTTCGGCGACATTCACGGCAACGTCGAGGACCTCTTCTTTTTCAGGGACAAGCTGTGGCCGGCGGGCATGGACCTCACGGCGGGCAAGTTCCTCTTTCTCGGCGACTACGTGGACCGCGGCATGAGCGGCCTGGAGGTGCTGACCTACCTCTTCGCCAACAAGGTCTGCGCGCCGCACAAGATCTTCATGCTGCGCGGCAACCACGAGCTGCGCTATGTGAACGGTTGGGAGCAGCATTACAAGGAGCGCTCCTTCCTCTGGCAGTGCAAGGACCGCTTCGGCCAAAAACTCGGCGAGAAGGTCTGGCGCGCCGCGAACGCCGTCTTTGACTGCCTCCCGCTCGCCGCCACTATTGACGACTCCGTCTTTTGCTCGCACGGCGGCATCCCGCGCCAGCGCGCCGCCACCATGGCGGCGGCCGCCGGCGATGCCGCCTGCGCGCTCGGCGACGCCCTCATGCACAGCGCGGACGAGGAGGAGACCAAGGCAGGCGAAGATTCGCGCATCGCCGACATTGCCGCGCTCCCACACACCATGAAGATTACGCCCATGCGCCTCGGCCCCGAGGAGGACGGCGACGAGGACGAGCTGGCCGCCGCGGCATCGCACCCGGCCGAACAGGAGCTCGAGCCCTGGCAGACCTCGCTCGCCATGGACCTGCTCTGGGGCGACCCGTGCCCGAGCAACTCGCTCGCCATGGCTCGCGGCTTCGCGCAGGGCCGCCAGGAGAGCCCGCAGCTCGACGAGCGCGGCTTCGGCCCCGGCCAGCGCGGCGGCGCCGCCATCATGTTCGGCCAGCGCGCAGTCGACGACTTCTTTGACGCCCATGGCTTCTCCATCATGCTGCGCGCGCACCAGGCCAGCGCCGCCGGCATCGCCGTCTCCAAGAACGGCAAGGTCGTCACCGTCTTCTCCACCTCCAAGGACCACGCGCTTGGCGACAAGTCCACCTGCGCCTATGTGCTCGTCGAGGATGCGCGCGTCACCGCCGTCAACCGCATCGTCGAGGAGCCCGTGCGCGTTGTCAAGCACCAGGCCGCCATCAAGGTGCCAGAGACCGCGCCCTCCGCCGTCTCCAACGACGCCAACGCGCACGCTGCCGACGCCCACGACGACGAAGGCGCCTCCAAGAACGCCGCCGGCGCCACCACCTCGCCCAAGCGCGGCAACAAGCGCAGCGTGAACGTCTTCCCACTCGCGGCCAAGATCATGTCTAAGACCACCATGTCGCAGGCTGCCTAACGGAAAGCGACGGCTAAAGCGCAATGCACCAGCCATCCGTGAATGACGCCACCACCGACAAAACGGTTTTCTGTAATGCTGACTGTCCTACAATACACTCATGATGCTCCTCAATTTTTGGGCTTTTCTCTTTTTCTCTCTCTCTCTCGCTCTCTCTTTCTCCGAGTCTTACATTTGCACGCTGTCCAGCGACTGGTTGAAGCCACCCTTGCGGTTCATGTACTGCCGGTACTGCGGCTTCTTGTTCTTGGCCACCGCGCCGCGCGCCGGCCCGCGCTGGTTGTCCTCCACCACCTTGTCCTTGGTCGTGTCGAACGAGGAGATGCCCAGCAGCACCCGCATCTGCTCCTCCTCGCTCAGTCCCTGAAGCTTCTCCTCTTCCGTCATGCCGGCCGCGATCTTGCGCTCCTTGGTCAGCACGCGGCCGAACTCGTCCACCTCCTCTTCCTCCGTCGCCTCCGCCTCCTTGGCGCCTGCAGGCGACTGCAACGCTGCCTCTGGGTCTTTGTCGCTGTCGCGCGGGTCGTCCTGCCGGCGAGGCCTCGAGGCCCCCTCCTCCTCCTCCTCCTCCTCCTCATAGCGGCGCTCCGCCGCGTAGCGCCCTCGCTCGCGGTGGTCGCGGTCGCGGTCGCGGTCGCGGTCGCGGTCGCGTTCGTGGCCGTCGTCGCGGCGATCATAATCGCGGCGATCGTAGTCGCGGCGATCATAGTCGCGGCGGTCATGGTCGCGACGGTGGTAGTCGCGGCGCCGCGAGCGGCCGTGGTCCTCCTCGCGCTCGTACCGCCCGCGCGCCCTCGACCTGGACCGCGACCTGGACCGCGACCTCGACCTCGACCGCGACCGCGACCGCGACCGCCGCCGCCGCACGCCGCCGCCGCCGCGCTCCGGGCTGTAAGTCAGCCTGCGCCGCTCCATGGCGCCGCCGCTCCGCGCACGCACACGCACACGCACACGAACCCGCGCGCGCGCGCGCGCGCAGAGGCGGAGGACTTGGACTTGGAGTTGGAGAGGATGTTTGTCGCCTGCTGGCGCGAATGGATGCGATCCTGCGTAGCAAAAGAGCAACTAACTGAGGTCCCGCTCGCGCGCGCGCGCAGCGGCGGCGGCGGCGGCGGCGGCGGCGGCGCCGGCGGCGGCGGCGGCGGCGGGGGGCGCGGGCGCCCGCGTGGCCACGCGTCTCCCCTCCCCCCGCGCTTGTTCCTGCTGCACGAGCGCGACCCGGCGCAACGACCGCGGCCGCGAGGCGCGGCGGCGTGCGCGGCACGGCGCGGCGCGGCGGCGGCGACGCGCGCGGCGCGGCGCGGCGCGGCGCGGCGGCGCGAGGGCGCGCGGCCGGCCCGCCCTGCCTCGCCTCCCAAGCCCTCCCCACGGCGGCCTGCCCGGCCCGCGCGGCGAGCGGCAGCGGCAGCGGTGGCGGGACCTACTAGGTAGACCGCGTGCGCGGAGGAGGAGGAGACCTGCGGGGGGACGAGGCGCAAGGACGGCGCGATGAGCGTGAAGATCTTCGCGCGGCGCGAGCGGCTCGCGGGGGTGCGTGAGGAAATATCGTCCGCGGTGCACGAAGCGATGAAGGAGGCCTTGAACATGCCGGAAGAGAAGCGCTTCCATCGATTTTTCCCCATGAGCGCCGAGGATATGGTGCTGCCGAGCTCCAAGAGCGAGAGCTACATGATTATCGAGGTGATGATCATCAGCGGGCGCAGCGTCGAGGCCAAGAAGAAGCTGGTGACTGCCATGTACTCGAACCTGTCCGGGCTAGGCTTTGGCCCGGACGACGTGGAGATCGTCATGGTAGAGAGCCCGCGCGAGAACTGGGGTTTCCGCGGCCAGCACGCGCTGGACATGGCGCTCGGCTACCTGCCGACGGCGCCCGCGTCCACGGTTGCGACGCCCGGGGGCGAGCGCGGCCACAAGCGCGCTCAGCCAGGCAGCGAGGACCACAACGGGCTGGGCGCGCAGGATCCGAGCAGCATGGGCGCCAGCGCCGCGGACGACGACGACAGCAGCGACCTCGCCAAGACGCGCACCTCGAGCCAGCGCCACGCGCGCGACTACTGGAACCAGGGTCAGTTCCGGGAGATCCGCAGCAGCACCGAGTCCTCCCACCACAAGCCTTGCAGTTCCGGCCACCAGTCCAAGGTGCGCCGCTGTATCGTGTGCTGCGAGTCGTGCAAGGGGGGCAAGGCGCACCACAGGCGAGGCTACAAAACCAAGTTTGGCTGCTACGTCTGCTCGCAGACTGCCGCCAGCGCCGCCCGCGAGAGCATCAAGGACGCGCCCATTCTGCCTCTCTGCCAAATCGCGCGCTTCAAGGACCAGAACGAGCCGCGCACCTGCTTCGACATTCACCACTCCGGGGACCCGTACCCTCCGCTCAAGTGCACCGCGCACGAGAAGCCGCGCGTCATGCAGGGCATCCAGAAGCGCCTCAAGACCGACGACTCCATCGACCCGCCGGCGCAGCAGCCCTTTCCAGCCATGCCGCAGCCGACGATCACTGCCCTGGGTCAGATCGAGACGGCGCTTCACCCGCACTCGCTCCCGCAGCAGCCCATTCAGGACATCCAGCATGTCCAACACGCGCCCCATCCTCCCGAGATGGACGACAATGGCCAGCTGTCGTGACGCCGTGACGCGAGTGCGGCTGCAGAGATTGAGTGACCCGTAGTTTTTTTACTCCCTGCACCTGACACACTGAGACCCTTCCTTCACACGCACGCGAGAAAGTGAACGAGACCGGGCGGTAGGCGGGCGGGCGATTGGGCGGGCTGGCGGGCCAGCGACTACGAGCGAGTCGGCCAGTGAGCAGGCAAGTCAGCAACTCAGTAAGTGAGCAGACCCTCAAGCGCTTCTGCGCGCGCAAGTCATCAGCTCCGCAACACAAACATCTTTGTTGGCGGTCGCCGCCCCCCCCCCCCCCTCCCTTCCCGTTTTGCCCGTTCATAACAGAAGAAAGCATACCAGAGATGGAGATAACAGTGTGGTCTTCTCCTGCCAATGTGACGCTGCCAATGTGACGCGCGAGACCTCGAGTCCGCCTCCAGCAGAAGCTACCGATGTATGTAAGCCACGTGAGTGAGACCTCCGGATGTGTGTGCAGCACGCCTCTTCCTTTCCTTGGTGAGTGCAGTGATCCACCGCGGCGTCGCCACGACGCCACGTTTGTGAGTCTTCGTCTCTCCGCAGCCTTGCTCGACAGTGGACGGGGGCATCCGTCTGCTCGCCCTCCCCACGCACAGTGAATCGCCACGTCCTTGCTCGAGTCGACGGGTTTGCAGCGCCCCAGTCATTCACAATGATCCTCCAGCACCGCCTCCTCGTCGAGCGAGCAAGACTGCCTGACTGCACGCAGCGCAAAAAGGGAAAGCGACACCTGCAGAAATCTGCAGCGGTCGTCCGCGGGCGGGCTCCGAGTCCCAAGCACCAGCGGCCTCGAAGCAGGCCTCGGCCTCGGCCTCGGCCTCGGCCTCGTCGGCCTCGTCGGCGTCGGCGTCGGCGCCGCCCTGCTGCAAACTAACGGCGACCGCGGCGCGACAGTTAGGCGGCCTCTAGGCGCGCAAGCAGGCTGCGGCGAGGCGCTGCTTGGCGCCTGTTGCGGCGCGGCCAAGTGAATTCAAATCAAATCAAATCGATCGCGGCGGCGGCGGCGCGCGGGCGGGCGCGGCGCGGCGCGGCGGCGGCGGCGGGCGCGGGCGGCGGGGCGGCGCGAGCGCGCGGGTCCCGCGGCGCGGCGTCGCGCGGCGCGGCTTGGCGCGGCGCGATGGCGGAGGAGGAGGCGGCCGCGGCCGCGGCGGCCACGGAGGCCAAGGCGCAGGAGGAGAGCAAGCCGGAGGACGCCATGGAGGTGGAGGAGAGCGGCGCGGCGCAGGACGCCGGCGAGGAGAAGAAGGAGGAGGAGGAGAAGGAGGAGAAGAAGGAGGAGAAGGAGGACCAGGCGGAGAAGATGGAGGAGGACGACAAGGAGGAGGAGAAGAAGGAGGAGAAGGAGAAGGAGGACGAGGCCCAAGACGGGGGCGAGGAGGCCGGCGCGAGCTCGTCGAGCAGCGGCGCGGCGGCGGCGGCGGCTGCTCCGGCGGCGAGCGGGGAGATCCCCGGGTCGCCGCGCAAGGGCAGCGTGGAGGAAGTGGCGCTCAAGGCCGAGCTCGCGCGCGAGGAGGAGCTGTCGCGCAGCGAGGCGCGCAAGATGCACGACTCGGAGCTGAAGCGCATCCGGGAGGCGCAGAACGCGAAGCTGGCCAAGGATGGCATGCGCAGCGCGGACGCGCGGCTCAAGTTCCTGCAGGAGCAGACGGACGTGTTCGCGCGGTTCATGAACGCGCCGGGCGCGCAGGACGAGCAGAAGAAGAAGAAGACCAAGGCGAAGAAGTCCAAGGCGAACGCCGAGGGCGGCGGGTCGCGCGGGCGCAAGACCGAGGAGGAGGAGGACGAGGAGATGATGGCGGACTCGCTCAAGGGCAAGGTGCTGACGCGCCTGACCGTGCAGCCCAAGTGCATCGAGTTCGGCACGATGCGGCCGTACCAGATCGAGGGCCTGAACTGGATGATCAACCTGTACGAGCAGGGCATCAACGGCATCTTGGCAGACGAGATGGGTCTGGGCAAGACGCTGCAGACCATCTCGCTGCTGGGCTACCTCAAGAACGACCGCAACGTGAGCGGGCCGCACATTGTGATCGTGCCCAAGTCCGTGCTGGGCAACTGGCAGCGCGAGTTCGCGCGGTGGTGCCCGTCGCTTCGCGTCATCAAGGTGCACGGCAACCAGGAGGAGCGCGCGGAGCAGATGCGCACGACGATGATCGCTGGCACCTTTGACGTGGTCATCACGACGTACGAGGTGGTGCGCATCGAGCGTACGCAGTTCCTCAAGTTCAAGTGGCGCTACCTCATCATGGATGAGGCGCACAGCATCAAGAACGAGCAGTCCCGGCTCTCGCAGGTGGTTCGCGAGCTGGACACGGAGTTCCGTCTGCTCATCACCGGCACGCCGCTGCAGAACAACCTGCGCGAGCTGTGGGCGCTGCTGAACTTTCTGCTGCCCGAGGTCTTCGGCGACTCGGAGGTCTTCGAGGACTTCTTCAAGCTGGAGAACATGGCGGAGGAGAGCGTCGTGTCCAAGCTGCACGCCATCCTGCGGCCCTTTATGATCCGCCGCCTCAAGGCGGACGTGGAGGACGCGCTGCCGCCCAAGCGTGAGATCAAGCTCTTCACCGGCATGACGGAGATGCAGACGTACTGGTACAAGAAGACGCTGAGCCGCGATGTGGCGGCGCTCAACCAGCTGGGCGGCCCGGAGAAGACGCGCCTGCTCAACATCCTCATGCAGCTGCGCAAGGTGTGCAACCACCCGTACCTCTTCCAGGGCGCCGAGCCCGGCCCGCCGTACTTTGACGGCCCGCACCTGTGGGAGAACGCCGGTAAGATGCTCCTGCTGGACAAGCTTCTCGCCAAGCTCAAGGCCAACGGCGACCGCGTGCTCATCTTCTCGCAGATGACGCGCCTGCTCGACATCCTCGAGGACTACATGCGCTTCCGCGGCTACCAGTACTGCCGCATCGACGGCCAGACCAAGGGCGAGGACCGCGACAATTACATGGCCGAGTTCAACGAGCCTGGCTCCAGCAAGTTTGTGTTTTTGCTCTCCACGCGCGCTGGCGGCCTCGGCATCAACCTGCAGACGGCCAACATCGTCATCCTCTACGACTCGGATTGGAACCCGCAGATGGATCTGCAGGCGCAGGACCGCGCGCACCGCATCGGCCAGAAGAAGGAGGTCACCGTCTTCCGCTTCGTCACGGAGGGCACGGTCGAGGAGAAGATCGTCGAGCGCGCAGAGAAGAAGCTCTACCTGGACGCCGTCGTCGTGCAGCAGGGCCGCCTGCAGCAGCAGAACAAAAACCTCGACAAGGACGAGCTCATGACCATGGTCAAGTTCGGCGCCGAGGCCATCTTCAAGACCACGGGCGCCACCGTCACCGACGAGGACATCGACATGATCCTCGAGAAGGGCCGCCAGAAGACCGAGGAGACCAAGTCCAAGTACCAGACTGACGCGCAGCACAACCTGCTCAACTTCCGCCTCGACGACGGCGCGCAGCAGGACACCTTCATGTTCGACGGCGAGAACTACCGCGGCAAGAAGGTCGGCAACTTCATCGCGCTCCCGCAGCGCGCGCGCAAGAAGAACTACGATGTCAACGAGTACTACCGCGACGCCCTCAACACCTCCAACGACCCCAACAAGAAGAAGGAGGCCCGCCTGCCCAAGGGCCTCACCATGTACGACTTCCAGTTCTACCAAAAGGAGAAGATCGAGGCGCTTGAGAAGAAGGAGCACGAGCTCATCGCCCAGCGCCGCGCCCAGATCCAGCGCATCAAGGACGCCAAGGCCAACGAGCGCCGCGCCGCCGCCGCCGGCAACGACGTTCCCGAGGGCGAGAAGCCCCTCTCCGAGCAGCTCGAGGAGGAGCTCGCCACCCTCGAGCTCTCCCCTGAGGAGCAGGCCGAGAAGGAGAGGCTCATCGCCGAGGGCTTTGGCGCCTGGAACCGCCGGGACTTCCGCGCCTACACCCAGGCCTGCGAGCGCCACGGCCGCGACGCCCGCGACGACATCCTCGCCGACGTGGCCGAGGCCACCGGCAAGTCCAAGGTCGAGATCCGCGAGTACCACGACACCTTCTGGCGTCGGTACAAAGAGATCGCCGACCACGAGCGCATCATCGACCGCATCAAGAAGGGCGAGCAGAAGCTCGCGCGCCGCGCCGCCATCACCGACGCCCTCGACCGCAAGGTCGCCAAGACCCCCAACCCGTGGCAGAACCTCCAGATCAACTACGGCTCCAACAAGGGCAAGACGTTTAGCGAAGAGGAGGACCGCTTCCTCGTCTGCATGCTCCAGCGCCTCGGCTATGGCGCCTGGGACCAGCTCAAGCAGGAGATCCGCAAAGCCTGGAACTTCCGCTTCGACTGGTTCTTCAAGTCGCGCACCGCCGCCGAGCTCCAGCGCCGCGCCGACACTCTCGTGCGCCTCATCGAGAAGGAGCTCGAGGAGGACACCAAGAAGTCCGAGACCGGTAAGCGCACCAAGGCCGCTTCCTCCGCCGCGCCCAAGCGCGAAAAGGACGACGACGCCGACGATGATGACGAGGACGGTGCTTCCGCCGTCTCCGGCCCCAAGAAGAAGAAGCAGCGCAAGAAGTAGATGCAGCAGCAGCAGCAGCAGCATTTGGAGGCCGGAGAGGAAGACGGAAGGAAGGACGCGAGCGACCGGGCCACGCAAAAGAATGCCATGGGTCACGGCCTAGTCGAGCGCAAGAACGAGCGAACAACAACGATCTTAAAACACGTGCACAAAAGGTTGAATGCAACGCAGTGACATGAAGACAAAGAGAATGTCGTGCAGTGCGCACAGACTTGAGCGAAACGCAAGAAGCATTCGAAACGCAGTGCCCAGCGGCCACACGAAAACAAAGAGAACCTCGTGCAGTGCGCACAGACTTGAAAGGTGAATGAGGTTATTGGAAACGCGTGACTCGGACTGAAGAAGCATCCGAAAGGCGGGGATTCCCACGCAAGAACATGCTTGGATGCGATGCGTGCACCAGCAGTCTGTCATGCGTCTGCCAAGAAGCGGACCACCCACCCAGGAAAGAACATCAAGCCTATGCAATGCTGGCGGCCGCGTCCGGGCCCGCCGAGGCGTAGTGCCTGAGTTCGTCCCTGTCGCCGTACCCGAAGGCGATCATGAGCGGCGGCGCGATCATGGTGGCCGGCTTGACGAAGTTGCGGTCCATGTTGTCGCGCACGGCTGACCTAAGCTCAGGCTGCCTTGGGAGCAAGCAGCCAGCAGGCTTTGCGCGGCGTCGCGAGCCGCACTGCGCTGACGCTGACATCTGAGTCGCCCTGCTGCGGCGCTGGCGCGTCGGCACGCCGCAGCTCACGTCCTCGTGCTCTGCTCTCTCAAAAGCGGAAAGGCAGGCGCCGCGCAGAAAAAAGCAAAACTTCTTCAAGTTCTCCTTGGGCCGCGCGCCACGCAGGCGGCGCAGGGCGCGGCGCAGGGCGCGGAGCGACGTGGCGCGGCGCGGCGCGGCGCGGCGCGGCGCGGCGCGGCGCGGCGCTTCCGAGCCGCGCGGCCCCGGCGCGGTGCTCGGAGGCGGGTACGAGCTGGGCAGGGTCGGCGAAACGATCCGCAGGCGCAGGCGCGCGAGCCCAGCATGGAGCGCGCGGGCGTGGAGCTGAGGTCGCTGGGGCCGAGCACGCGCGCGAGGTCGCTGGGCGGCGCGAGCCTGCGCAAGCGCTTCAGCACGTCCGGCGCCTCGTCGCTGAGCTCCAAGGAGCCCGACGCCGCGCAGGCGGGCGGCAAGACCAGGTCGCCCTCAGGCCGCGAGCAGCAAGAGAGCTCCGGCTCGTTGTACGCGGGCAGCCGGCGGGACGTTCAGGATGTGAACATGCAGCAGCTACTGCCGCTAATGGACGGCTTGCAGCCCAATCAGGAGAATGCCGCCAACCACGCGGACTCCAAGCTCAGGGAGTACCAGAATAAGTTGGAGGAAATGCACAAGCAAAACCGCGGCTCTGCCACGGCGCGCCGCTGCTCGTGGGCCTTCACCATGCTCATCATGGTGGTCTTCGCCGTGCTGATTATCGTCATTGTCTACCTCTTCTCTAGCTCCGAGGGGACCGAGAACTCTGTCTCTGTCCGTGAGATCTGCAACAGTGAGGACTACGAGCTCTGTCTCCAGGGCCTCGTCGATCAGCTGCGCGACGACACCACGGCTGCGTTGCGTTCGCCCATTCACTACCTCTTCACCATTGGCGCGCTCACCGTCACGCTGCTGCTCTACGCCTGCCTACACCGCCGGCGCCATATTCTCAAGCAGCGCCTGCTGGCCAGCTTGCCCAACAGCGGCGTTGACCTGTGGCTCGGTGGCCGCAAGGGCTCGCGCCGCCCGTACGATGTCGTGCCCTTCAACACAGAGATCTACGGTTGCATCTTTGAGCGCCTGCAGCGCGCTGTGCTGGCGGCCAAAATCCAGCGCACCGTCGCGGAAAACGAGTTCATTCAGGGCAACACGCCCTGCCAAGACCCAAATTGTGGCTACATTTTGCTCGCCGGCAACGAGGGCAAGAACCCGTCCCTCATGGCCATCAACTACAAGGAGCTCTCGGCCGCGTCGTATGCACGCGTTAGCGAGTTCGCCGCGAGCCGGAACGCCGCCTTCAAGATCCACTCCTGGGAGACCGTGCGCGAGTACATGGGCCGCCTCAAGGTACTCTGCCGCCCACCGGACTGCGCTGTCGCCATCGACGAAGCCTGCTGTGACGAGTTCGCGCTTCTCTACGAGGAGGCCCGCTTCAGCGGCGCCGCCTTCGACGCCGCCAAGTGGAGTCGCATTAAGGAGAAGGTGGACTACTTCCGCGATTACTTCGCTTCCAGCAGATCTTGCGGCATTCCGTCCTACACATAGACAGAACGCAGCGCCGCCGTAAGACGTGTCAGGGACGGAGGCTTGCTTCCTCGCTCCGGCTCTGGCTCGAGCTCTCATCATGCCATGACACACAGGCGCGAGATCGCCCGAGCATGTGCGACCCTCATCTCGCACGGGCCATTGTCTTTTCTCTGCGCCGTGTCGAGCGCAGCCCAGCGCAGCCTAAGCTCAGCTCAGCTCAGCCCAGCTCGGCTCGGCTCGGCTCGGCTCGGCTCGGCTCGGCTCGGCTCGTCTCAGCTCAACCCGTATCGCAGCGCAGCGCGTGGATGAAAGGGCATGAAAGGCCAGGAACCGAGGCGCCCATGCGCCCGCCCCCCATGCGCGCCCACTACGCCCTCCTATCTTATCTATAGATTCGTTCAGGCCGTGGTACGCCCGGCCTACCGGAAACGCTACCACCCGCGGCGCGGGTTTCTGAGAACCCAGGTGGTCCGCGCCGCCCGCCTTCTGCGCGTGCATGCGTGCAGCGGCCGCGCACGAAGATCGCGAAGGCGGCGCGCTGCGCTGCGCTGCGCTGCAGCAGCGCTGCGCTGCGCTGCGCGCGCCAGAGGCAGCGAAAGGGGTCGCGCGAGGCGAGCGAGCGCATGATGGCGGCTGCGGACCTGAGCGCCGGCGGCGCCGGTGGCGACCCGCGCGCCGAGGACGGCGCCAGGCGCGGCAGCGCAGGGTTCCGGGAGGAGATGAAGGCCAGGCAGGCGATGCTGGAGAGGCAGGACTCGCAGGGCAGGATCAAGGAGGAGGGCGCGCTGGAGGAGCAGGTGCTGAACGGGGCGTCGCAGTGCTCGGAGTTCTTCAAAGCGCCGGCCGTGGACCTCATGGCGGAGCTCAGGGCCAAGTTCGACCCGACGGGCGAGGGCGCCAAGCAGGAGCCCCGGCTGCACTCGGACCAGGCGCTGCTGCAGCGCGAGTCGCTCAAGTTCGACCCGCTCGTCATCCGCACGCTCGAGGAGCTGTGGGCCGTCATTGACACCAACGACAACGGCGTGCTGGACCAGAACGAGTATCGCGAGTTTCACAGCAAGCTGGCGCTCGTGCTCGTGCCGACGGCCAGCATCCGGCAGAGCCAGATCTTCTTTGAGCAGGACTGGGCGCGCGATACCGAGGGAGGCCGCCGCAAGGTGACGCGCACCGTCTTTGCGGAGTCCATGTTCGAGCTAGCGGACCGCTGGACCGACAGCATCTCGGCGCCAGACTACATTCGCTTCCTGCAGGGCACCTTCCAGGCGCTGTCCGAGCTTGACCCGGCCGGCCGCCGCATCTACCGCAGCGACTCAAGCATCCGCGCCAACATGCAGAAGCTTAAGCCATTCTCGAACCTGCATTCGCGCACGCTGGCGGAGGCGCGCGCCAAGGCGGCCGCCTTTGAGCGTGCGCGGGCGCGCGCGCAGCGCGAGGGCCGCACGCTCACCTGGGAGGCCTTTGAGGCGCAGTATGAGGCCAACAAGGAAAAGTACGCTGCGCCCCAGGACGCGGCGGCGCCCGTGGGCGCCCGGCTCTATGCCAAGCGCGCGCTCGCGCGCTCCGGTACCGGGCTCGCGCACGACCGCATCCGTGATGCACTTGAGCCGAGTGCAACTGACATGCGCCCGCACTCCTACCAGGGCTTGCACCGCAGCTCGCGGCCGACCGCTGGCGGGCCAGCCACCGGGAGCAGGCGGGCCTCGCGGGTCGAGGAGAAGCCATCACCACCAGCAAAGCAGAACCAGCAGCACCAGCAGCGCACCAAGAAGAACTCGTCGGAGGATAGCGAGACCGAGGTGTCCACGCGGCCCTCCATGGAATCGCCGCAGAGCCGCCGCTTTTACCCGCCGCCCGCGAGCTGGTGGGCGCGGCACGCGCGGCGCAAGCACGCGGTGTGCGAGGGCAGCGACCCGCGTGCGTCGGCGCTTTCCGGCAGCACAAGCTTTGCGTTCGCGCCCGAAGGGCAGGACCTCGTGGGGGTGCTGCTCTTCGACGCGCGCGACCCGCGCCGGCTGCACCACCTCATCGTGTCGACGCACAGAATGGCCGTCGCAGATAGCGCCAGCCTAGACATCCGCCACGCGCTCAGGCGCGCCACTGTGGCGGGCGACGAGCGCCTGGTGGTGACCTCGCCTTGCGAGGCCCGCCTTTCGGAAGCGGACCGCGCCTCATTCGCGCACGCCGTAACGCAGGCGGATTGGGTCAACTTCTGCGCGCGGGTCGACGAGCTCACGACTGGGTCCACCAAGCTCTGGGTGGACCAGTTCGACTTTGTCGGCTTCGTCAGCGCCTACAGCGCGCAGGCCGGCGCCGTCTGCTGCAACTTCCTCTTTGACTCGGCGGAGATGACCGCCAAGTTCAACCATGTCACCGCGCGCCCGCAGCTTGGCCTGGCGTGCCCTTATCTGCAGGCGCAGGTCGCCAAGTTCGTCTCGCATAAGCTACGCGTCGAGTTCGGCAATGGCGCGCCGCCGCCCACGCCCGGCAGCGTCGCCGCCGGCACCAGCGTCGCCGGCGCCGCCGGGACGGCCTATCCATCCATGCTTCGCTCTGCCAGTTCACGCCTCCTGCTCGAGACGCTCGACAGGGGTAGACCTGCGCCCGGCGGCAGCAGCAGCAGCCGCTCCGTTGATACCGCCGGTCTCGCCCGTGTCGAGTCGCAGCCCACGCTTGGCGGCAGGGTAGGCGAGGATCTGCACGAGGACGAGGATGTCGACGTGCGGCACGACGCAGCGCTCTTCGGCTTACACAAGCGCCACACGCTGAGCGCACTCGATGAGAAGGAGCGCAGGGTCAAGCACGAGGTCCTCGTGCAGCGACAGCGGCACCGCGTCGGTGCGCTCGACCAGCGACTGCGCCGCCGCACCGTCGAGCCCTCCGTCAACGCGCTGCTCGAGGCTCAGTACGGCGCGCGCCGCCCTGGCTTCCAGACCACCTACTCCGCCGCGCTCGCACAGGATCGCCTCGATCGCGAGCCGCGCAAGTCCTTGCCCTCGCTCCCGCCGCGCAGCAACGTGCGCTCCTACACCCTTAAGTGAGGCGCGCCGCCGCCACACAGACGACGACCTTTCATGTTTAGCCTGACCATGGGGCCATGCATGTTCAACTTCTGCTTCTTCATGTTGCGGCGCGAGTGCATCGTGTCGCAATACGAATCGCGCAATGTACTCGTGCGAGTTGCTGGTAGAACGAAATATCGCGGCCTGGATGCGGGTGTATTTCGTACAAGGCCGAGGAGGCTGGGAGTCCTCATCGGTCTGGCTTTCTAGCTAGGGCGTGGACCGCTGGCTTGCGGATCGTCGATTGATCGATATTCGAATAGCCTCTGGATCTCTAGGCCTAGCTAGCTAGCTCTAGGTGCCATTGTGTTAGTGAGGGCTCGCCGGGTGAGGGCTCGCCTGGTGAGGGCTCGCCTGGCGAGGGCTAGCCTGGCGAGGGCGGCTCGCAAAGCGGTGCAACCCATGTGCGACAGCGTACGGTCGAGGCCCTGCCATAACCGCTTCGACTACGAGGGGCGCGGCACACAATTCTCAGGCTCAGCATGACCGTCTCGCCTTGCGTCTCCTGGTCAACGGTGAAGTCAGCACGTTGCACATTGACTTCGATACGCAGTGTGCCCGCATCAGCGGCAGCTTCTACATCATCACTTGTTTCCAGCTGGATGGTTCCTGCAGCTGCGGCATGTTCGGGGCTTTCCACATGTGAGCGAGTGAGCGAACATCTTCGATCTGCACTGCCAGGTTTCGAATTGAAGTCCTGGTCATTGAGCGAAAGCATTGAAGTTGACAGCACAGCTCGTTCAAGAACATCATCGTGTCCTGCAGCAGCAGCAGCAGCAGCAGCAGCAGCAGCAGCAGCAGCAGCAGCAGCAGCAGCGAGCAGCAGCAGCAGCAGCAGCAGCAGCAGCAGCAGCAGCAGCAGCAGCAGCAGCAGCAGCAGCAGTGCGACGCTCGTTGCTAAACCTTGGTCGCTCTGCAGCTGCCCCGTAGCCAAATTTCGAATTGAAGTCCTGGTCATTGAGCGAAAGCATTGAGCGACACAGCATAGCTCGTTCGAGGACATCATCGTGTCCTGCAGCAGCGGCGGCGACGGCGGCGGCAGCAGCAGCAGCAGCAGCAGCAGCAGCAGCGCGACGCTCGTTGTAAACTTGAAACCTCGCTCGTCGTGGTCGCTTGGTTCGCTCGCCCAGACCGCCAAAGGCGCAAGGCGGCGAGCGCCCGACGGACGGGCGGGCGGCGCGGGCGGCGGCGGCGCGGGCGGCCGGGAGGATGAACCACGCGACGCCGGCGCTGACGCCAGGGCTGACGCCCATGCCGGCCGCGACGCCCGGCGCGCTGGCGAGCCAGGGGGACGGCGCGTTGCTTGGCATGGACGCCCCGGGCGCGGGCGAGGCGGCGGCGCCGGCGGCGCCGACGGAGCGGCCGCCGGGAGCGCCGCTGGAGGCGGCGGAGATTGACGAGGCATTCAGGCTGCTGCCGCTCATCGGCGAAATCCTGTCGCAAGTGGTGAGCGCCAGCGGCGCCGGCGCCGGCGACGATGAGCTGGCCGACGAGGAGGCCGGCGAGGCCGGCACCAAGATGCTCGAGCTGCGCAAGAAGCTGGCGCGCGCCGAGGCGCTCCTGGAGACCATCCCTGGCGGCGACCTGAGTCGCGACATGCAAAAGCACCGCATGCAGGAACTCGACAAGGTGCTCGCCAAGAAGCGCTCCTTTTTGCAGGCCTTCTCGACGTGAAGCGCGCACATCCGGCACGTTTTCAAATTCAAACACAAACTTTTTGCCACGGCGCGCCGCGTCGGTGCCCGTGCGGAGCCAGGGAGGCCCGCGCGCACCCGTGCCAGCCAGCCAGCCAGCCAGCGCATGCTTGCCTCATCGTGATTGAACCACGAGCGCGCTTGCCTCGTGCCTCGCACCCCTCGTAAGTAAGCAGACAAACATCTGCATGTTCATGATTGATTCCGGCGCCCCGCAAGGAGCGCCTGCTTCTCTACATTGACCGATCTACTTGGCGTCGTCCTCCTCTTCGTCGTCCTCGTTGTCCTCGCCCTGGTCGCTGCCAGAATCATCGTCGTCGTCGTCATCGTCATCGTCGTCGTCGTCACCTTTGTCGTTGGCCGCCCCAAAGAGGTGGCGGATCTTGGGCGCGACCTGCTGCTCAAAGTTGAGGAAGAGCGAGTCAGACGTGGCGGGCTGCGTTGGCTTGGGCAGCGTGAGCACGACCTCGTAGTTGATGTTGTTGTCGTTGTCGTTCTTGCGGAAGGCGTAGGTGAAGGCGGTGTGTGGCTCGTTGACGGTGACGGCGAGGGTAGCCGGTTTGGCGTCGGCGGCCTGCGCGCCCTCGTCGCCGGAGGTGGATCTCTTCCAAAGCGGGCCAGCAGCGCGCTGGCGCCGCAGGTTGGCGCGCAGCCGCTCCGGGAGCGCTTCCGCGTCGCGTGGCAGATGGTTGAACCACACGTTGACCAGAAAGGTGAAGCGCGTGCCGCGGGCGTCCTGCGGCAGGTCCGAGGAGCCCGTGAAGAGCGGCAGCAGGTCCGAGGTGGCGGTGTGCAAGAGGCGGCCGTCGAAGGAAATATGCTTGCCGGCGCGCGGGCGGCTGCAGAACGCGAGCGGCCCAGCGTCGCCCGCGAAGGTCTCTGTGGTGCGCGGCGGCGCGACCTTTTGCAGCACGAGCGTGGCGCCGCCGGCGTCCGCCAGGTAGGTGACGGTGCTAATGTGTGGGAAGACGTTGACGCCGTAGTCTTCAAGGTCATAGTCTTTGTCCCAATGAAAGGCGACGTCGCTCTCCTCATCAAGAACCAGGGTCCACCATTCGGCGCCCGACCGCGCGGCGTCGTACGTGAGGCCGTCGGCGTGGAACTTGAAGATGTCCAGGGCTAGCTGCTCTAGCGCCGACTTGGGCTGCTCGTCGGCCCGCACAAAGTAGGTGACGCCGGCGCTGTACGCCTCTTCTTCCTCGGTCTCGCTCGCCGAGAAGACCGTCTTGCAGTCATCCAGCAGCTCCGGGTCGATTTCCACGCACTTGAGCAGCGAGCGGAAGCCGTAGTTGACCGGGCCCTTGACCCCGGGCGCGATGCGGCCGAACTGGTCCAGGTTCACCTCCGGCGCCTCCGAAGACGAGGCCGAGGACGACGACGACGACGACGCGTCGTCCTCGCCCTGCTTGCCCTTCTCCTCCTTGGCGTCCGCAGGCGGGACGGCCCCGCACGGCCACCTGGCATCCGAGTCCGCCATGGTCCTCCTCCGCCTCCTGCTGCTGCTGCTGCTGCTGCTGCTGCTGCCGCGTGCCGGCTGCACGCGGCGCGCAGTCCCTTCCGCCCTGCGGCGCTCGCTCGCTGCGGCGCGACGCGGGCGTCCAGGGTCTGCCGCACTGCCCGCAAGGATAGAGACCGCGGTGGCCACCAGCTCGGGCGAGGGGCTCATAGATAGACAGCGCCGCGGCGGGACGCCCTCCGAGTCCAGCGCGGCGAGGGCCGGCGCCGCGGCGGCCAGAGTCAATCAACAGAAGTAGCAGGGTTGTAGTAGTAGGCACATGGTTTATACGGTCGGGCGGGCGCCCTCGGTCCGCTGGACCCCACGCCGAGGGGACGAGGGCGAGCCGCAATGTGGTGTACGGAGGCGCGTCGCGTCGCGTCGCGTCGCGGCATCCTGCGTCAGAAGCTGTGACCCTGGGCGCGGAGCTCCTCGCGCGTGCGCTTGATGAAGTTGCGCATCTCCTCGTGCTTGGTCTCGTCGATGACGAAGGACATCTTGGGCGGCGCGCTCTGGAAGAGGAGCCACTTGTTGGCGATGGCGTGCGCGACGGCGGCGCGGTGGACGGGCTCCTCCTCGGGGAGAAAGTCTGTGTAGCACATGCCGCGGCGCGCGACGACGCGGTTGCGCTCGCCCTCCCAGAGGATGATCTGGTCCGTGATGTTGTCCGGCACGAGGCGGTGCCGCTTCTTGCAGAGCGGGTGCGCGTTCTCCGTCAGGAAGTGGATGATCTGCTCCGCGGTGATGCCGAACTTGAAGGCGGAGCGGATGGAGCTGCGCGTGATGACAGCAACAATGAGATTTGGCAAGATGCACTCGATGTCCACAAAGAGCCGGAGCATCTCCACGTGCAGCGATGACTGCGTGTACGCGTAAACCTTGAAGTTGGTCTCGCAGATGATGAAGACGTTGCTGCCACCGGCGGCCTGCTGATGCGCCACCGCCACGGCGCCCGGCTCAGCCTTGACCTTCTTGGACGCCTGGCCGTTCGCGGGCGCTGCCGCGGCGCCGCCGCCGCCGGGCAGGTCGACGGCCTCAGCCGCGGCGGCCATGCGCTCCTCGCGCGACTGGCCGAAGACGACATTGACGCCGAGCGAGGTCGGATAGAAGCGGTCGCCGTCGATTTGGACGAGACCAAAGAGATTGAAGTCGCCCAGCAGCGCGCGCTGTGTCTTGTCGAGCGCGCTCGAGCTGCACACCGTACCGGGCCGACAGTAGCTCATGCGGAAGAGCATCTGCAGCACGCTCTCGGGCGCGTCCACCTTGCGCGTGTAGTGCTGCATGAAGATCCAAATCTGCTCGTGGATGTCCTTGAGCATGAACTCGTAGCCCAGGCGCGTGATGCGCGGGATGCCGCTGCCACCGCCCAGGGCGCGCGCCGGGACGGCGATGTCCGTGCGGGACTCGGAGTCGCCACCGTAGCCCATGAGCCCCATGCTCACAAGCAGCTGCACGACGCGCTGGCCCGGGCTGCCGTGCTCCATGGACCCCACCACGAAGTGCAGGATGGCGGTCCACTTGCGCAGCGCCGCGGCCTCGAGGCCGGCCAGCGCCGCCTCGGTCCCGGGTCGCGCGGAGTCCGCCAGGCCCTCCTGCCACGGCAGCGCCGAGATGGCCGGCGAGGCCAGTGCGGCGCGCAGCTGCGTCGCGAAGGCACGGTGCAGCTGCACGCGGCCCGGTTCCACATCGGACTCCACGAGCACGCGCAGCGCCGTGAGCTGCGCCAGCGCCTCGCGCAGCGCCGCCTTGGCCTGCGCGCCGCCCAGCACGCTCTGTCCCAGCCAGGTCTGCGGCACGGCCTTCTTGACGCAGGTCAGCCGCATCACGAGCTGCTTCGCCAGCGGCGTCAGGTGCCGCAGCACGCCCAGGCAGCTCCAGCGGCACGCGTACAGCTCCGCCACGCGCTCCGGCGCCAGCGTCGCGATGTACTCGAAGAGGTCCTGGCCGCCGCGCCCGCCGCCGCCCTCGCCGCCCTCTGCGAGCGGCGCCATGCCGCGCGCCGCTGCCGCGTGCCGCGCCGCGCTGCGCCGCCGCGCCGCGCCGCGCCTGCACGCCGCCGCCGCCGCCGCCGCCGCTGCCGCCGCCGCCGCCGCCGCCGCTGGCCGAGGCGGAGCTCGAGGTTTGCTTTGCCGCTGGAGCGAGCGAGCGAGCGAGCTGCAGGGACGACGAGGACGTGGCCGCGGAGAGCACCTACGAGAGCTAGCTCAGAGCTGGAGCTGGAGGCTTCGCCACGAGGTGGATGCAGCGATACTCGCACGGTGCTCGCGGGACGCCACGAGAGACGTTCGCGTGATGGTCGCGAGACTCCATGAGATCGATGCAACAATGCCCGCACGCAGGATGCTCGACAGCGAGGTTCGCAAGTCTTAGCTCAAAGAGACAAGGGCAGCACAGCGCAACATAATCATAGATTGTCACAGGTCAAAGGCGTGTAAGGTACAAGAGGACAGCAGGTCTCTCTCATTCTCTCTCTCATTCTCTCATTCTCTCATTCTCTCTCTCACTCTCCCTCTTCTCTCATTCTCTCTCTTCTCTCATGGCTGCGGCGGCGCTGGACTGTCAGTGTCGCGCGGAGTGAGCACGGGGGGCGGGGTGACCGGAATCTCGTGCTTGAACTGGCGCGCCTCGACGAAGCGCAGGTCAGGGTTGTGCTCCTCGTGGTGAGAAACGTCGTCAGGGTCATTCTCGCGTGCCAGCTCGGCTCGCAGGCTGCGCGAGGTGGCCTGAGCCTTCTGCGCTTTGGACCGGGCAGAGGCTTCCTCGCGTGCCTTGGATTCCTCTAGGATGGGCGAGCGAAACGACGGGGCGCCAATGGGCGAAGGGAGCGGCAGCGGCAGAGGGGGCGGGAGGGAGCCGGCGCGCGAGCTCGAGCCAGAGTCCTCGGAGCCAAGTGTGCGCGAGCTGGCGCCCAGCACGGGGGCGCTAATGGGCTCGTTCGTGTTGATGTCAGACCCGGAGTCGCCAGCGAAGATGGCGTCGTAGTAGAGGTCGTCGTCGAACTCTTCTTCGTCAAGCAGGCCGTCGCCGGAGGTGGCGTCGTCCGGGGCGTCGTCCTCGTCCCCGGTGAAGAGAACGCGGTCAGCGGAGGCGGTGGAGGCGGTGGGCAGCGCGCCAATGGGCGGCGTTGCCTTCATCATGGCCTTGAAAGCCTCGTAGGAGATTCTGGTGTCGGCGCTGGACTCATCGGCCAGCATGCGCGCAAGGTCGCGCCTGGCGAAGCCGCGGCCGAGCAGGCGCTTGAGCGACTTGCGCGTGATGAAGCCGGACTTGTCAGTGTCGAGGTGCTGGAAGGCAACGTCGACCATGTCGTCCGAGACCGGGCCGGCGACTTCAATGGTGGCGGCGAGGAACTCCATGTAGCGAATGTGGCCTGAGCGGCCCTGGTCCATGCTCTCAAAGACGGCGTCCACCACGGCCTCGGTGCTGGAGGGGTCGCGCTCCAGGATAAAAGCGCGCAGGTCGTCGCGGTTGATGTAGCCCTGGTTGCGGCGGTCAATGGCCAAAAAGCAGTGGTTGAGGTCGGCGTTCTGGAAGTCGCTCTGATTGTGCGAGACGATCATGAGCGCCGCGCGCTTGAGCATACGGTAGCCGGCGAAGCGGCGCATGGAGAGGATGACCTTGCGCTCGGTGTCGAGCGCCGGGCGAGCCAAGTCCTCGGCGCTGGAGGAGAGCCAGGCCGATGCGAGCGCCTCCTCAGCGGTCCAGCGCAGCGTCGGGTTGACGGTGAGAAGCCGCTTGCAGAACTCGCGCGCCTCGGGGCTGGCGAGCTCCCAGGAGCGGCCGGCGAAGCTCGGGTTGCAGGTGCGCACGCGCATGAAGACCTCCTTCTCGTTGCGACCGGGAAAGGGCGGGCGCCGCGCGATGAGCATAAAGGTGATGACGCCGATGGCCCATAGATCGCACTTTTCTGTGTAGCCGCGGCCGAACATGATCTCCGGCGCCATGTAATAAGCGGTGCCGCAGGTCGTTTGGAAGATGCGGGACTTGGCCACGCTTCGGCGGCTCGGGAGGTGGTTGCGGCCGCCGTTGGCGCCAAGCGTGGTGCGGCGCACCTTGGCGACAGTGGCCAGCGAGCCGCGGCGGAACTTCTCGCCAGCTGCCTTGAGGGCGCCGTGGCCAGGGGCGAGGGCCGCCGCGCCCCTGGCCCCTGCGCCGTTGTCCCCGCTTCGGCCCTCTGCGTCCTCTTCTTCATCCTCCTCCTGGTCCTGGTCCTGGTCCTCGATGTCGCCGTCGGCGCCCTCGTCCGCGTCGTCCGCGCTCTTGAACGGCCCAGAGTTGCTGTCGTCGTGGCTTCTACTCACGCCCGGCGACGGCGCCTCGCCCTCGCTCGACAGGCTCGAGGTGGTCTGGATGATGCTGGGCTCCTTGGCCGACACGGCATTACGGGCAAAGCCGTGTTTGCGCCCGGCGGCCCCGCCCTCGGAGGAGCCCGCCGGGGGCCGCGACCCCTCATCTCCGTCCGGGCCACCGCCATGGTCGCTGGGGGCGATCAGGGCCGCGGCGGCCGCCGTGGCAGCCGCCTCCTCCGCCTCATCAGCCGCTGCCGGCCGCTTGGGCGACGTGAGCACGGCGCCCTCCGAGGAGGCGCGCTTGTGGCGCGGCGTGCGGCGGCGGAGCGGCGACCCCGTCACGTGGCGCGGCGACTCGTCCGTGGCGGTGGCGGCGGCCTTGCGCGAGTCCGCGGCACCCGTCTGCTGCGGCTCGTCGAGGGAGAGCGGCGGCGGCGCGCCGACGTGGGCCAGGGCGGCCATCTCGGAGCGCGGGGAAAGCGAGAGCGAGTGACCGCGGCCGTTCGGCAGGCCCACGTCGGAGCGCCGCGTGGGTGAGGCGTCGCCCTCCGGCACGTCGCTCAGGTCGGCGCGGCGGCTGCTGGTGCGCTGACGCAGGCGCAGCGCGCGCAAACGCGGGCTGGCCGAGGCCATGTCGGCGATGTCCGCCAGCAGACGCGGCTCGCGCTCGCGGCGTAGCAGGCGCTCCTTGAGAAGCTGCTCGCTGTAAAAGGTCGTGCCGAGCCCAAAGTCGATCACCTTGACGTCCGAGTCGTGCGCGCTGTTGGAGAAGACGACGTTCTCCAGCTTGAGGTCGCGGTGCACAACGCCGCGCGCGTGCCAGTAGCGGCACGCCGAGACAAGCTGGAAGATGACGCGCCGGATCGACTCCTCCGTCTCCAGCCGCCGCTGCGCCAGGTCGCCGCCCGTCAGCAACTCCATGATGATGCGAATGTTGCTCTTGTTCTGGTACACCTCGTGCAAGCGCACGATGTTGGGGTGATCCAGCTGCTTGAGGATGCCGATCTCCGTCTTGAGCTCGCGCACCTGCGCCTTGTCAATGCGGTCCAGGTTGATGCTCTTCATCGCGTACCGCTTGCCCGACGCGCGGTGCACCACCTCCTTGACGCACCCGGTGATGCCCTCGCCGAGCGTCTCGCCCTCCTCGTACGCGCGCTCATACTCCTCCACGCTGCGCTCCAGCCGCACCAGCTGGCTGTGGAAGTCCTCCGTGTGCGGCGTCTTGGGCGCGCCCTGGCCCAGCGAGCTCCACCGCTTGCCCATGTCGCCGCGAAGAGACCACGGCCACGCCGGCCGCGAGCACTTCCTCCTGCTGCTGCTGCTGCTGCTGCTGCTGCTGCTGCTGCTGCTGCGGGCCCCTGGGCGCCGCCCTTGGGGCCGGTCAGCCGCGGGAACGAGCGCCCCGGGCGGCCGGACGCCGCTGCGCCTGCAAGCGCCGCCCGACTCCTGCAGCTGCTGCAGCTGCAGCTGCGGCTGCTGCCGCGCGCGCAGACCGGCCGGGCGGCCGGCGTCAGCGGCGGCGGCGGCGGCGGCGGCGCAGATAGTTCGCGTGCCGGCTGGATGGCGGCTGGCAGGATGAATTGAATGGAGCGGGAGGAGGCACAGAGCCTGGCGTGCCCGGCCTCGCGCGGCGCGCCCGCGCCCGCGCCCGCCTTCGCTCCGCTCCGCGCGCGGCGCTCGACTTCGACCGCGCGCGCCGCGCAAGCCGCGGCCGGCGGCCGCGCGCGCCCGCTCGCTGGCTCGCTGGCCGCGCGCGCTCGCCCGCGGCGCGGGCGGCGCGGGTTCGAAGTTCGGGGTATGCTGCTTTCCTGCTTTCCGCCACGGGCGGGCGGGTCTCGTACATGCGCGGGCAAGTGCGTATGCCGGCGGCGGCGACCTCGGCGAGTTCGTTCAAACGCGCGCGCGAACTCGCGGAGTTCGGCATGTCGTCCTGCACATGCGTTCAAACGCGCAGCGGCCGAGGGCCGGCTGGCGGGCAGACGGGCAGCCCGCGCGGCCGCGGCGCGGCGCTGGGCACGTGCGCAGGCGCGGCTGCATCGGCGCGGCAACCCGACCTGGCTCGCTCACCCACAGGCACTTCCTGGCAGGCAGGCAGCCTTCTGGCCTCAGGGCGTGACGCCGCACTGGCAGGTGCGCGAGGACAGGCAGCGCGCGCGTCCGCCGCGACGACGAAGGCGCGCGCGGTGCCGCGCCTGGCGCGCCACGCAGGGCAGCGCACTGACAGTGAGCGCAGAAGTTGAAAGCTCGCCGGCGACGCGATGGGGCGGACTCGGCGCAGTGGCAAAGTCACGCGCGAGCCCGCGTACGTGAACGCGGCTGGCCGCGGCCGAGCTTAGGCCAGGGTGGGTACGAGCGGCGACCGACGAATGGATGATGATGCGCTTCGCTGAATTGCAGCGGGCACTGCCGTGCCAGCTGCTGGCTTGCGTGCCTTGCGTCCGGACCGGACGGTTCGCGCGTGTGCTTTGGCTCCATACACAAACACTGTCGGGGCCACGAGCTGCCAGGTGAACTGGCTGGCGAGCTGGCACTAACTTACGCCAAGGCCGAGACAGAGCGAGCTGGTTTCTGGTGTGCCCTGCGGCACCGCCCGCAACAGCGTAGTGCGAGCTGCAGCGTTGTGGCACAATGACGTTGCCGCAGCACCGCACGAGTTCGTCGCCACACCACCAAGGACCTCTCGAGTCTGCTCGGCAAAATCGTGGAGAAATTGTGCATCTGCGTCGAGCTGAGGGCCGAACTGCGTTGTCAAGATACCATTACCTTGCGCACTGTGCGCGCTGCAGCCTCGTGGCTCCGATCACGAAGGTCTGCACATGCATGGTTCACTCGTCGCGGTCCTGTCCACGATCGCCTGCACCCGACTTTCTCCCGCGCGGCCTTGCAGTCGTCGCACTCGCCTCGCTGAAGATGTTGGAGTGAGTTCGACAAGGCGCGCCTGTTTGTCCTTTTATTTGAATGCGATTTGCGACGACGAGGAGGTGAAGAAATTTGGGCTGGTGGACAACGGCGAGCTCGTCGAAGGACCCGCTGGCAAGAGCAGGCTCCCACCCATGGTCGCAGCGCTTGCTGTCCCATCCCCTGCACAACAACGACAACGACAGGGCCAGACAAGGAAAGGGCCAGACTCACAACCGTGATCAAATTCTAGAGAAACGTGAACGCCTGTGCTTCGTCGCGTCCAAGTAGTCCAGGTCCGACTTCCTACTCTGTCTAGAGCTAGAGAGCTAGCTAGCGAGCTAGTCCTGTCCTCGTCCTCTGCTTCCAGGTCCTTCGCTTCGCAGCCTTGACGTCCTCTGTTTCTCTCTCTCTCCTCTCTCTCTCTCTCTCTCTCTCTCTCTCTCTCTCTCTCTCTCTCTCTTTGAGAGCTCTCGTGACTCGCAAACGTGCAACAGTCGAAGACGAGCGTGATGATGCAGCTGCCACGCAGCCAGCGCGGCGTGGACGGGGACCGGAGCAAATATGAGCTCAAGGGCGTGCGGCTTCGGCGGCTCGTGCTGGGGGCCGCCGCGCTGGCTGCCGCCGCCCTCTTGGTGACGGTCCTGCAGCTCGCATGGGCGCTGCAACGGCGAGGCGGCGTCGCAGAGACCGGTGGCCTCGGTGACGCGAGCGTCGTGGGCGGCCTGGCGGGGGGCAGCAGGGGCAGCGCCGCCGCCGCAGCCGCCGCCACCTCCTCCTCCTCCTCCGCTTCTGCTGCCGCCGCCGCCGCCGCCGCCGCGTCAGCGTCAGCGTCGGCAGACGGTTCGGCCGCACGCTCACCCAAGTCTTGGCCGAGGTTGAGCGTCGAGGAGGAGTACCCGATCGGCTTCGCGAGGCTCCCCCGCGTGCCGGCAGGCCCACGCAGCCCAGACGACGGCAAGCTGCACGTCATCTTCTCGTCAGGATGCAACGCCTTTCAGCACTGGCAGTCAGAGCTACTGCTGGCCACAGCCAAGCTCGTGGGCCAGCGCGGGCGCATCACGCGCATCGTGAGCGGGTGCCATGACCGCGCCGCAGAGACCGTGCGCCACCAGCACCAGACCTTCCCGCAGGGCAGGAACGACCTGCTCGTGCCCATGTACAAGCTGAATCGGTCTGTGAACGAGGACTTTGGCCTGTATGTTACACCGTCGTTCGAGGGCGCCCGCGACTTTCCATGGATCAACAAGCCGAGCTCAATCGACTACTTTATGCAGCACGCGCGGCCAGAGCTGGACCGCCTTGGAGAGACGGTGATCGCCATCTTGGATCCCGACTTTGTCTTTCTGCGGCCGCTCTCGCAGGCCGACACGGACCCGGCGCAAATCATAGCGAGTCGCCACCAGGACGAGGACCCGGACGCCAACTCGCCGCTCGACTGGGTCAAGCTGGGCCGCCCTGTTGCGCAGCGCTACGGCCTCGAAGGCGCCTGGGTCAAGCAGTTCGGCCTCGACCTGCCCAACATCACCGGTGACCCCAGGTCGCCTGCCATGCAGTGGACCTCCAAGGAGGCGGCGCGCTACACAAGCGTCGGTCCACCGCTCATGCTGCACGTCGACGACCTCGCCCGCCTCAGCCCGCTCTGGTCCGCCTACATGCGGCCCGTGCTGGATCGCGACCAGGACATTCTCGCCGACATGTGGGCCTACTCCATCGCCTCGGCACACCTCGGCCTGCGCCACACCACGCTCGACCACTACATGGTGTCGGCGCACGGCACCAAGGGCCAGGCCTACGACTTTATCGATTGGAGCTACCTCTCCTGCCGCGACCCGACGTCCACGCCCGGCCCGCACCTGCCCGTCTTCATCCACATGGCCTCTAACTTCAAGGCGCCCGACCGCCACCTCGGGCCCTGGATGTTCCACAAGGGCCACGTCCCGGCCGACATCCTCGAGTGCGACTCTCCCCTCATCATACAGCCGCCCGACGACCTCTGGCAAATCACAGAAGAGTGGAAGGCCAAACAGCACGCCTGGATCCTCTGCCACATCATTTACAACCTCAACCGCGTCCTCAGCCTCTACAAGGCCAAATTTTGTCCGGTCGGCTACGAAGACCGCCAGCTCGTGCGCCTCGTGCAGCGCAAGACCAAGGACAGGCAGTGCTCCGAGAGCGAGGACGCTTGGTGCTATCCGCTCGCCCAGATCGAGAACCTGCCTGATAACTGGCGATCCCGCATGGCGCTGCGCCGCGCGGTCGAGCGCCGCAAAGGTACCGGTGTCGTCTGATGGCCTTGCTTAGCGCAGACGTAGCGCAGAGGCGAAATACTGTGATTTTTTGTAGCATGAGCCTGGCCTTGTCTCCTTTCTCAGCAAGCTCATCCGACGCTGCCTCGAGCGATGCAGCTCCCTGAGAATCTGAGTTACAGCCAGCAAGGAAAAACCCCCGACGTCATCTCTTGTTATGGAGCTCGTCCTGAACACGGCCTGCCTCTTCACCGCGCTGCGAGGAGCGGCCGTGAGCCCTCTGATCGGTATGCTGCGAGTGCTTCTCCTTTAGGTCCGCCGGCCACGCCGTATTGCTTTTCTCCCACTCCTCCGAGTCCTTCTTCTCCTCCTTCTCCTAGCTCTCTCTAGCTAGCTAGCTAGTAGGCCTAAGAGCTAACCAGTTCGTTGCGTGGATGCAAAGCGCCATGAGGCGCGAGTCGCCGGCCGCCGCTACAGCGCGGCGGGCGGGCACGGCTCGGCCGGCGCGGCGCAGCCCGCGGGCCGGCACGCCGTCGGCGCCCGCGCGGTACCGCGCCAAGCTGGAGCAAGTGGAGCGCTTGCTAGAGGACCTGCGGCGCAGCGCCGACGAGGACCTGCGGCCCACGGCAGACGCGCTGTCCGAGACGGTGGACGAGCTCTCCAAGGTCGCACTACAGCAGAGCTACGCGCAGGAGGAGGCGGAGCGCCGCGCGGACCTGCTCGAGTCGCGCCTGGCGAACCTGTCAGACTTCGTTCAGGCCATCGAGTCGCGCCTCGGGCTCAAGCTCGAGCAGGCCTTTGCGGGCCTGGACCGCAAGTTCGTGCGCCAGGGCGCGGCCGAGGGTCGCGAGCGCGAGATCGAGGACCGACAGCGCGAGGCAGCGGACGCCAATCAGGACCTTGCGGTCCGCCTTGAGGCCGTCGAGACGCGCCTGGACGCGCTCGCGCTCGTGCCGGACCAGGCCGGCGCCGGCGCGTTGGCGCCAAGCGCGCAGATCGCGGATCTAGACCGCCGCGTCGCGGCCGTGGAGGCCAGGCTCGCGGAGCTCGACCGCGCCTCCCTGCGTACCAAGCTGGCTCTCGGTCGCCTTGAGGACGGTCAATTTGCCTCGGCGCAGGGCTCCCTTGCCAATCTTAAACAGCCGCTCGACGTGCTCGCGGCGCGCACCGAGCAGATCGCCGCGCAGCTCGCCAAGGTGCAAAATCAGGCGCAGCGCGACCGCGACGCGACCGCGCAGGTGCTCGACACGCAGCGTCAGCGCACCGCGGACGCCATCGCCCAAGTGCGCGAGCAGCTTGGCGCCTTTCTGGTTTCAACGCCAGCTCGCCGCGATGCCAAACCCACCCGCGCCGGCTACGATGCCGCCGACATCCTCTTCGCCTCCGCCAACGACGCCCTGCGCTCTAGCCCCTCCACGCCGCCCTCGGCCGCCTCTTCCTCCGCTCACGCCGCCGCCGCCGCCGCCGCCGCCGCCGCCGCCGCCGCCGCCGTTGACGCCCGGCCCGCCTCCACCGCGGCGTCCTCCGCCTCCGCCTCCACCTCGACCAGGGGCGGCGGCGCCGGTGGCGCCGGTGGCGCAGCCGCCTACTACTACAGCCGCGCTCCGCTCGGATGACTTGGCGCCACTCTCAGCCGAGGATCTCGACCGCTTCGTGACGGACGGCTACGTCATGCTGCGCAACGCCTTCGACCCGGCCGAGGCGAAGCGCGTCCTAGATGAGGAGCTCTGGCCCGCGCTCGCACAAGAGGGCATTGTGCGAACCAAGCCGGAGACCTGGCCGCGACGCGTAGGCATTCGCAAGGTCTTTTACGCGCCCGGGTCGCGTCCGTCTGAGGAGCCGTCGTCCGACGCCGAGCACCTCGAGCGAGACTGGGTCCCGCGCGTGCTGACGGAGCGTGTCCTGCGCGCCATCGACCAGCTCGTCGGCGGCCGGGACCGCTGGCGCGTGGACCGCTTCGGCCTGGGCTGGTGGGCCGTCTCGTGGCCGCAGCCGCGCGACGCGGACGGCGAGCCTTGGGGAGCGGACGGCGCTTGGCACGTGGACGGAGCGCACTTTATGCATCGCATCGACAGCGCGGAGCAGGCTCTGCTACCCATCTTTCTCATGACCGATATCGGGCCCGAGTGTGGAGGGACCGCGCTCGCGGTGGGCTCGCACGGCGCTGTGACCCGCGTGCTCGCAGAGGGCGGCGCCGAGGAGTCCCAAGGGCTTTGTGGGAGCCAGGTATCTAAGCGCGCCCTCACGCTCCCTGAGGTGCTCGAAGACGTTGTCGAAGTGCGCGGGCGCGCGGGCGACATCGCCTTTTGCCACCCGTTTCTCCTGCATGCTCGGGGGCAAAATTTCGGCACGCGCGGCGTGGATTCCGTCCGTTTCATCGCCAACCCGTGCGTCGAGTTCAAGGACAAGATGCGCGTGGACATGCGGGACGCGCCGGCGCAGAGCCCGGTCGAGCGCGCTGTCATCGAGGCGCGCTTGCGAGCGCAACTCCCGCTCAGTTTCGGCTGCGGTCCACCTCGCAAGCGCCGGCGCCATGGCAACTAAGTTCCAAAGAAAGAAAGAGAGAGCGAGAGAGGGAGAGAGAGAGAGAGAGAGACTTTCTTTTAGAGTTAGAGTAAGGAATCGAGTCTCTGACCGTTGCTTGCTACTCTGACCGTCGCTTGCTAACTTAACGTCAGTTGTACCATCGTCGTTATTTACCGTTTGAGATATAGATTCGTGCATCCATTTGATCGATCAAGCATTCCTTCCCTCCTCACACCCTCTCTGAACTTCAAGCCAGACCGGTCATGGAGAAGAGCAGCGGCTTGTGTTGCCCTCCTGGATGGGCTTTAAGCCAGGCCGGCCATGGAGAAGAGCAGCAGCTTGTAGCCCTCCTGGATGGGTTCCGGGGTCTGGTCGGGCAAGACGTAAGAGGCGACGGAGCGCGCAATGCTGGCCATGTCTTCCTCGGAGTCAAAGAGCTCGGTCAGGTAGACAAGGATCTGAAAGTCCGCGAGCGCCTTGGCGAGCGCCTCGTCGCTCGGATCGGAGCCGAGCGGCTCGAGCACGCGCTTGAGCGCCTGCGAGGACGGTTGGTCGCCCTGGATGCGGTTGAAGCGCGGGAAGCCGCCGGCGAAGGGGCTGGTGTGGCTGAGAATGGGCACGCGCTTGACGAAGAAGTCGTTGTCCACGACTTCGGCGGCCTTCTTCTCGACGATGACCGTGAAGGTCTCGTTGACCGCGGAGTGGCCAGGCGCGTCGCGCATACTGAGGAGGGCGTCCTCCGCGACCATCTCCAGGCACTGCGGCGTGAGCGAGAAGGCGTCGAAGGAAGCGTTGCCGCCCTCGCTGGTCACCTTGACGACCACAAAGGGGCTGTCCATCTTGCCCTCAGTGGCCTCGAGCGCCTGCTCGGCCGCCATGATGACCTCGTTCGTGGCGAGCGTGTAGCCCTCGCGGCCGGGCGCGTGGGAGAAGAGAAAGCCGACCTTCTCGAGGCCAAGCGCCTGCGCGATGGCCTCCACCTTGTCCTCGCGCGGGTCCTCGAGCAGCTGCACGCCGTGCTCCGAGGCGCTCTGTGCGGGCTCGTAAAAGGCGTGCACCACGACGCCGCGGTCGGGCGAGTCGTCCTTTTGACGCATCTTCTCCAGGTCCTCGACCTTGATCTGGCGCTTGCCGGCCGCCATGAGCGCGGCAGCGTCAGCACCGGCCGCAGCGCCAGCGCCCTCGGCGTTCTTGGCCTGGTGCTCCACGCTGCCCGCGATATCCTCCGCTGGCAGGTACTTGCCGTAGAGGTACGCGCAGCGCGGCTGCATGAAGCCAAAGTTCTGCAGGTACATTTGGAAGCGGTTGCACGAGTCCGCGTCCAGGCTGGCGCTCGCGCAAAACGACTTTTGCTCGCCCTTGATCTCGAAGGTATACTTTTGGTCGAACTCCACCATGTCCGTCAGCGTCCAGTGCAGCTTCTGGGCGCGCAGCGACTGCAGGCCCGGCCGAAAGCTTTGCTTCTCCGCGTCCGTCTCCGCCTTGATCAGGTTTCCGTTCGCGTCGATCTTGCGCGGGCCGGCGCCCGCCAGCCCGCCGGCCGACGCCGCGGACGCCGCGGACGCCGCGCCGCCCGACACGGTGCCTTCGGCGTCCACGTGGAGAATGTCGCTGTGCTTGATGCCCAGGTCGCGCAGCGAACGCCCGCGCTGCGTCTGCAGGTCCTCCGCAAAGTTTGCTGTCCGCGACACGCGCTTGATCTTGATGGCCTTGTCGTGCTCCACCGTCGCCAGCAGCTCCGACAGCGACGCATTCTCGCCGATCTCCTGCCGCCACATGCCCACCTTGGTCCGAATCCGCACGATCATCTTGCCTTGCCAGGGCTCTTTTCCGGGCGCTCCTCGGGCTCCTACCGTGCCTTCTTCTGCTCGCGCTCAGAGGCTGCAGGCGCTCGTGCCCCTCGAGGTCGTCCAGCTGCGCGACGCCGCAACGATCTGGCCTCCCAGCCGCCGCCGCGCCCGGACGCCGCTGCCGCCGCTCGCGCCGCCGGCGCCGCTGCCGCTGCGCAGCCGCGTGCCGTGGCCGTGGCCGATGCCGCTGCTGCCGCCGCGCGCGCGCGCGTCGCGCCGCGTCGCGTCGCGTTACGGGTCTGCAGAGTTGGGTCTCTGGCGAGCGAGAAGTTCGCCAGGAGGACGGAGACCTGGAGGACAGACAGTGCAAGAAGCTTGGCAAGGAGGCACGCGAGAGGCCAGGCTCGGGCATGCGAGAGGCAGCGCGGGCCCGCCATCGTCGCCACGTGTCGACCTCAAGTGCCTTGCTGGACTGGTCTCCGTCCTCCGGCACCCCAACGTGCTCCACGCATTCTACATGGCTTTTATTTCTCCTATCGTATGGTGCAGGAGTGAGCCCCGCGAGGCGGACGTCGCGCCACATGTTGGGCGAGAGGTGAAGGGTGCCTAGCTCTAGACCTACTGACGCTGGCGCAGGGCCTCGGTGCGCTCCTTGATGTGGTTGAGAAGGAGGGAGCCGTGCTGGGCCTCGTCGAGACCGTGCTCCTTGCAAAAGGCGGCGATCTTGTGGTTGACGAGGTCGCCATCGTAAAGCTTCATGCTGAAGTCGACGCCGTTCACGGAGATGGGGACGTCGAGGAGGAGCTGCGGGTCGGTGGCCTCCTCGACAGCCTTCTTGGCGGGCTGCGCCTGGGCTTGCTGCGCCTCGGCCTGAGCCTGCTCTTGCGCCTCAGCGAGCTGCTTCTCGAGCTCCGCCGTGACGGCGGCGCTGGTGTCGATGATGGCCTTGCGCACGACGGGGCCGTAGTCGGCGATGCTGAGGCCCTGCGAGTTGCAAAAGACACGGACCAGGTCCTCGATGGCGTCGCCCTCGTAAACGCGCAGGCGCGCGAGCTTGCCGTCGACCTCAAAGGGAATGGAAAAGAGAAACTTGCGCTCCTGGTCCATCGCGGACGGCTGCTGCTGCTGCTGCTGCTGCTGGGCCTCCCGCTGCTGGGCCTCCTGCTCGGCGCGCATGGCCTGAATACGATCCGTGAGGCCGTTGATGAGCGTGTCGCCGTTGGCGGCCAGGTCGACGCCATGGGCGTCACAGAAGCGCTCCACGGCGCTGCGCACGGTGTCGCCATCAAAAGCGCGCAGCACGAGCACGGTGTCGCCAACGGCCACGTCGAGCGAGACGAGCGGCGCGGGCGGGTCGGCCGGGACGAGCGCGTCGCAGCCCTTCTCAAGCCAGTCCACGCGCAGGTCGTTGGGCATGGTGCCCCAGGACTTGCTGGGCGCCACGCCGTAGGTGAGCTGCCACGAGACGCACTGGTCGCGCGCCAGGTTCTCCTCCTGCATCTCCTGCCAGCGCGCGGCGAGCGCGCGCTCGAGCGGATCCACAGCGCTCTCCTCAATCTCATTCCGCGCGCAGAACTCCTGGGCGGCCTCCCTGAAGCTCTTCCCGGCCGGCACCTCCAGCGGCACGCTGACCGGGATGGTCACCGACACGCGCACGGTCTCGGACGCCAGCTCCTGCGCCGCCACCGGCGCCGCGGCCAGCACCGCGGCGCACGCCAGCGCCGCCAGCGCGCGGCCCGTCATCTTCGTCAGCGCCATCTTCTGCCTGCCTGCTCGCCTGCCTGCCTGCCTGCCTGCTTGCCGCTGCGCCGGAGCGCCCGTCCGCCGGAGCTGCGCGCCACGAGCCGCTCGACCGCCGCCGCCGCCGCCAACGCCGCCAGCACCAACGCCAACGTCGCCGTGCCGCGCCGTTGATACGAGTTTGCTGTTTGATCTATTCTCTCTGCCCTGTCGATGCTCGATGCGCGATGCCGCGTCCCAACGTCCGGCGGCGTTGGCCGCGGCGCGGCGTGGCGGCGGGCAGGAGGCGGCGGCGGGTGGCGGGCGAGCGGCGGCGGCGGCAGCAGCAGCGGCTGCCGGCCTGCCCGCGCGCGTCGGCGGCGTCGGCGGCGTCGTCGGCGGCGGCGGCGGCGGCGGCGGCGGCGAGGCAGTCCCAGCCTGCGTGTCTTTCAAAAGCGCCAGTCGACCGGGTCCGGTGCGACGTCGCAGCCCGCCTGAGCAGGCTCCGCGCGCAAGAGACACCGCGCGGGCGACGGTTGATCGCAGACGCGGACGGTGAGGGTGTGCGCCAGTGGGAACGCGGGAATTGGCGCGGTTGCGGAAACGGGCGCGAAACGGTCGGAAACGGCGGAAACGGGACACTGGGTAACGGGCGCGGGGAGGTTACGGAACGGCTGGGACGGCATGATCTGATTTCGAACGAGCACCGTGAAGAAGATTGGCAGCGCGGCAGAGCAGATCGGGCGCGCGCGGGCGGCCGCGCCGCGCGGGCGAGCGGCGGCGAGCGGCGGCGGCAGCGGCGGCCGGCGGCGCCCCCCCGCCGGCGCCGGTTCTCTGACTCCCCGCGCGGCGGGCGCGGCGGAGCGGCGAGGAAGGAGGGCGAGGAGCGAGCGGAGGCTCGCGCACGAACCGGCCGCGACCGCGACCGCCGACGGGCAGGCCGCGCGCGCGCGGAGGCGGCGCGCGGAGAGGGGGCGCGCGGCGCGCGGAGAAGCGCAGGACGCGAGCAAGCGGCGCGGCGCGGAACGGAACGGACGCTAGAGCGCGGCGGGAGAGGCCGACGCGGGCTTGGGGGGCCGTGGGCACACCGTCCGTCGCGTCGCGGCGCGGCGCGGCGAGGCGCTACGCTGACGGAGACGGAGATGGAGACGGAGACGGAGACGGAGAAGAGGACGGGGAAGATGAGGCAGACGGTCATCTCGCACGGGTATTTAGACCCTGGGCGCGGCGGCGCCAAGGGCCAGGAGATGGACGCGACGGCGCGCAAAATGCGGGCGGAGAAGCAGCGCAGGGTGCCGCAGATCGTGCAGCGGCGCGTGGTGCCCGGGTGCGAGCCCATCTTTTGCTGGGGCCTGCACGCCGGCCGCGAGTGGGTCGTGGCGGGCGCTAACGCCGGCCAGCTGTCCATTATGTGCAGCGGCGCCGCCGGCGCCTCGAGTCAGAGCAAGTCCTTCAGTCTTTGGCAGACGATCGACCTGCGACGCCACGAGGACCGCTTCACGCGGCACCACGCCATGCAGTCGCCACCGCCCAACGTGACGTCCGCCTCCGAGGACGGCGGCGACGCGGACCCCGACACGTCAGCTGGCCTCCCTACCGAGCCGGAGCCGCAGCCCTTCAAGGACCAGCGCGAGGAGCGCGAGCGCATGGACGCCGAGGGCGTGCACGTGACGGCGCTGGCATGGTGCAAGCCGCCCAGCGCCAAGCTCGGCGCCCACCCGCTGGACCCGGACGCCAGGTACTGCGCCGCCTTTGCGGTGGGCTCGTATGCGCGCGTGTCCATCTTCAACCCGTCCGTGCACAACGCCTTCGAGTGGGAGCTCATTTCGGTGCTCGAGCCGGCCGGCGTGGTGCGCTGCCTGACGTGGGCGCCGGAGGGCCGGCACCTGGTGTCGGGCGGCACGCAGCTCGTGCTCTGGTCGCCCGAGGCCACCGCCCTGGGGCCCAGCGGCGCCAGCAGCGTCGCCGGCAGCGTGCTCAGCGGGCACTCCGGCGTCTTCACGTCGGCCACCTCGGACGCGGCACACGCAAAGCTGCTCGCGTCCCGGTCGCCCGCACTCAACGGCGGCTCGCGCTCTGTCGCGACCATGGGTGAGGACGAGGTGCGCAGCGAGCCCAACACGCGGCGCCACCGCGGGGCGGCCTCGGCCGCGCTGCGCGCCGCGAGCGTGCACGGCGGGGACGACTTCGATGCCAACAAGGCGCGCGACGCGGGCTCCGAGTACGACTTCCGCAGGCCCAGCTCCGGCTTCGCGTCGGATTTTCACTCGCAGGCCGGCCAGACCGCGGGCGCCGGCGGGCCGCTCGAGGACGAGCGCGTGGCCATCTTCGACGCGAGCTGGGTGCTGGAAGAGGCGGAAGGCCTCATCTCGCTCACGGACTTCTCGGCGGACTGCCGCATGTTCGCCAGCGTATCGGAGCACTCGCTCGAAGTGCGCGTCTGGTTCGAGGGCGACAGCCTCTTCGGCAACATGGACTACCTTTCGCTCTTCCACCCGCGCGAGGTGCTCTCGCTGCAGTGGCGCACGCGCGCCGACGGCAGCTCGTACCACGTCAAGGCGCAGCACTCGCACACGCCGCAGAGCCTCGTCACGCTGTGCGCCGACCACGTCGTGCGCGTCTGGCAGGAGAGCGACCCGCAGACCGAGGAGCTCGCCATGTTCGTGGCCATCAACATCGACACACGCCACCGCCCGCTGCGCAGCATCGCCTGGCTGCAGTTCATCAACTACTTTGAGGGCCTGCGCTCGCCCTACCCAGAGGACCACATGTACGCGCAGGTGCGCGAGGACTTTCTCGTCGGCTTCGAGTCCGCCAGCCCTTTCTTCCAGAGCCACGCGCACCAGACCACCGTTTGGGGCGAGCACCAGAAGCAGTCCGTGGAGCTGCGCACCGGGCCCATCGCGCAGGAGAACCAGAGCTCGCTCGACTGGCTCGTCGCCGTCGACCAGGCCGGCCAGGTCTGCATGTGGAGCCTGGAGGGCCTCAGCGACTCGCCCCGCCGCGACGTGCGCATCCTGCCGTGGAACAAGTCCTGCGCACAGATCTTTCAGCACGCCGACGTTGGGGCCGCCGGGCCCGGCCCGGCCAACGCCTTCATGCTGCGCCGGCCCGACGACGTCTACCTGACGCGCCGCGTGAGCGGCCAGTCGGACGATGGACTCCTGCTCCACGAGTCACGCCAGGACTACTTTGAGGAGATGGCGCAGCACCCGACGGCGCCCTTCAACTGGGCGTCGCGCGTCTACAGCAGCTTCGTCGCCACCTGCCGCGTCACGCAGGAGTTCGATCCGCACGCCGAGCGCGACCCGTGGCCATCCACCAGCGTCTTTGACATCAACCCGCGCAACATCGAGGCGCTCTGCTTCGGCGAGACCGGCCTGGTCTATTCCTTCGCAGAGAACGACGACTACAAGATCAACTCGGCGTACGGCACTGTCACGCACATGACGCTATGCCTGGCACGCGGCCACACCAACGAGATCTGCAAGGTCGCCTCCGAGGTGGTGGTGGACACCTCGCGCAACTACTCGGAGCTTGAGGAGGCCTTTTGGGTCACCACGGTCGACAAGGCTGGCGCCGCGGTCGCCTGGCCCGTGCGCTCCGGCTCGCGCGAGGAGGACATCGACGCGGACGCCCTCATCCGCAGCGGCGCCGTCCCACTGCCCATGGAGGGCCTCATCGCGCACGCCATCACCACGGAGATTGCCGAGCATCACCTCCTCTGCCTGCTCGCCTCGCGGGACGGCCGCATGCACATGTGGCGCCGCCAGGGCGCCAACGCCATTACGTGGGACCCGGTACCCATCCCGGACGAGGTGCAGAAGACCTGCGGCGAAGGCGTGGCCCGGGACATCTTCGTGGTGCGCGACAAGGACTATGTCAGCCACTTCATTGTGGTCACCGCCGCCGGCAAGCTGGTCCTGCTTCGCGTCGCGCTAGCCGGCCCGCCCTCGCCGCAGTCCGCTGCGACAGTCGACCTGTCCATCGCCGTGGCCCGCAGGCGTTCCTACGCCAAAGGCGCCGAGCCCCGCTGCGTGGCGCCGGCGGCAGACAAGCAGCTGGCCCGCCACGGCGTGCTGGCCATCGTGGCCACCGCCGACGACCGATGCGAGCTGCAGGGCGTAGATAAGATTCCCGTCGGCGTCTTTGACCTGGTGCGCGGCGATCCAGTGCGCATCATGTCCAACGCGCCGTCCGGCGGCGTCATCACCGTGCACGTCTCCGGCCTCGTCCGGGTCTGGGCGCCCGGCCTGTGCCACTTGAACTACAGCCTCATGAGCACCATTCGCGTCCAAGACGATGTGGTCCACGCCTGCACGGTGGAGTCCGCCAGCATGCTGTACCTCGGCGCCGGCGTAAGTGTGCTGGGCATTGGTGTGCACGAGCGCACCGAGGCGGGCACCGAGGAGGCGCGCGTGCTGCTGTACTCCCGCGCGCGCTCCGGCTTTCGCCTTGTGGCGCAGGATGAGAAGGTGCAGTACAAGCTGCTCGGGTCCACGCGCGCCGCACTGCGGCGCGGCAAGCTGGTCGGCATGGCCTGGTCCGGGCGCGACTTTGGGCTCATCGCGGCCACCGACGCGCAGCTGCACCTCTTCCAGGGCTGGCTGCGCCACCCACCCACGGGCGACATGGCCGCCGACCTGGCCGAGACGCGCCGCCGCATGCAGCGCGAGGGCCACGGCGTGGCCATGAGCACCACGGAGCAGCTCGAGGCCATCAACGGAATTGGTGACGCCGCCGTGGAGTTGCAGATCCCGCTCGCCCTGCACCGCCCGCAGCCCATCCTGGAGCTCCTGCGCGCCGGTTGCGTCACGCCCGTGCGCGTCATTCTCAAGGCCATTCTCGCTGAGCTCGAGACCAAGCAGCAGGAGAATCTGGACGCCTACGGCACCGACGAGAAGCCGCCGCGCTCCGCCATGTCCGTGCCGCCCCCGCAGATCGCCCTGCATGACATCGTGCAGGAGATCTGGAAGGATGCTGACAACGAGATCGTTCCGGGCGGCAGCGGGACCAAGGATGACCCATCATCTAATGCGGCGGCCGCGGCATCCAACAGCGGCGGCGGCGGCGGCAGCGGAAACGACACAGCCGCGAGTCTGTTCGCAGACGACGAGTGGGCCATGGGCGGGCCGGCGCCGCGGTCGCAGGGCGGCGCGGCGTCGGCGCTCTTTGACGAGGACCCGTGGGACGCAGCGCTGACGTCTTCGGCGACCGCGACCAGCACGGGCGGTCTGGGCACCGCCGGCCGCGACCGGTCGTCCTCTGACCTCGGGCCTGGGCTCTCGGAGCTCCTGGTGGACTACTCGGTGCAGGGCCTGGCGCCCATGGAGCAGCTGCAGCTGACGGCGCTCTCGGGCGTATTTGATGACGTGTTTGGCCTGCACGAAGACAAGGCGGGCTTCGGCGACTCGGTGGACCGGTGCGGTGCCAAGTTCATGCTCTCGTTCGAGCTCTTCCAGGTGTCAAAGCGCGTGCTGCCGCCCTCGGAGCGGCCGCTGGCCATGCCAACCGCTGACGTGCTATGGGCGCTCGACTCAGACAGCCAAGACGCGCTGCTGGCCAAGTGTCTGCCGACCGGTACGTCCACGTGGGAGCAGGCGAAGCGTATCGGTGTGGGCCTCTGGGTGCGCAGCCGCCACGCGGCGCGCGTGCTGGCGGAGGACCTGGCCAAGACGCAATTCAAGGAGAGCAAGGACCGCGACCCGTTCTCGTGCGCGCTCTTCTACTTTTCTATCGGCAAGGCGTCTGTGGTGAGCGGGCTCTTCAAGCTGGCCAAGAACGCGCGCGCTGCCGAGCTCCTGGCCAACGACTTTTCCGACGAGCACTGGCAGTCCGTGGCGGTCAAGAACGCCTACTCGCTGCTGCGCAAGCAAAAATACCTTGAAGCGGCGTCCTTCTTCGTGCTGGGCGGCCGCCTCTCGGAGGCCACCAAGGTGTGCATCAAGAACCTTTCCGACTTCCAGCTCGCCATCTTTCTCTGCAAGCTTGTCGAGGAGGACGAGGTGGGCGAGGTGCAGCGCGGCATCTGGGAGAACACCGTCAAGCCTCTGGCGCTCTTCGTCAAGGACCCCTGGCTGGCCAGCATGTGTCACACGGTCATTGGCGACCACGCTGGTGCCCTGCTCGCCTTCGTGGACGACCCGGTCGCCTTCTTGGCGGAGCAGGCCGGGCCGCAGGGTGCCGAGTCGCGAAGCGCCAGGGAACTCTGTGGTCTGCCCGAGGCAGGCGGCGACGACGACGACGCCGATGACGGAGCGCCGGCCTCGCGTGCGGCGCCAGTCTTCGACGACCTCACCGCACTGCTTCGCAAGGGCATGGTGAACATGGAGCTGCTGGAACGGCTTAGCAAGTCGGCCTTTCCCGTGCTGACGCGCGCGTTTAACTCGCTGGAGCCTTCGTACATTCGGACGCTCATGCAGAGCGGACGCAAGCAGACGGCGCTTGCGCCACTCTTGGCGTCCGGCGCGGCGCAACGCGCGCTGCACCGCAGCATGGACCGTGCTGCAAGCAACGCGGCGGCCATGGGCATCCCGCTACTCTCACTGCTGGCGCTGCAGACGATCGAGTCCGGTGTCTGCACCTCGTGCATCGAGCAGACGCGCTTGCGCCTTGCCGCGCAGGTTCTGCACCCGCTTGTGCTCAAGGCGCACGCCAGCACAGAGAGCGCGCTGCAAGCGAGTGGGGCGGATGAGATTGCCAGCGCGGCCGAGGGCTGGAGCATGATCGCCTCCACGGACCGCGTCCGCGAGCTGCAGCGCGATTTGGATGCGGTCAACGACCAGCTGGCGCGGTGCCCGACCCAGGACATCCTGGAGTCGCTCTGGCGCATTTCGCGCGCTTCCAACCACCTGGCCGTCGAATTCACGATCGTTCGCATGCTGGCCTCTGCGGGCCAGAACGCCTTTTTGATGCGGCTGCAGCAGCTCCTGCACTCGGTGATGGACAGCTTCATCGCGCTGGGTCAGGGTAACGCCTCGCTGCGCGTTGTCGCAGAGCGCTGCTTGCTTCCGGCGCGGCGCCTCGCAGCCTACTCGGTCCTCCTCGTCGACCTCGCCGAAGCCGCCTCGGAGGTGCTCGAGGTCCCCGATCTGCCGCCGCCCCCGCCGCCGCTGGACCTGGCCCCGTCTCGGCAGGCCAAGGCCAAGGACCAGGACAAGAGTCAAGACAACGTCGCCGCAGAGACTAATGCGGAAGCAGTCGACGAAGCCAAGGACACCGAAGCGGAGAACGGCAACAGCGGAAATGGCGCGGAGACGGCTACCCCGCCTGCGAGCCCTCTGGCGCAGCAGTACAAGGAAATGTTGAACGCCTACGCGCGCGTGGCGCTCTTCGGGGCTGCCTTTGCGATGAAGCAGCTCGGCCTTGTGCAGGCGCTGCTCACGCCCAGCTTCGGGCCGTCCGAGATTCGCAAGATCGGCCTGCAGCTGGCGCGCACGTGGTTCGACTTTGAGGAGCTCTTGGTCTTCGCGCCGGAGCAACCCTCGCGCACTTACGGCTTCGATCCGAACCACCGGTACGACTACGAGGACGACGAGGACGAAGAGGACATGGCGGCTTGGGGACTTTCGTATGCGGAGAAGCTGATGAACGTCGCGACGACACGGTCCATCCTCAAGATGGTAACGGAGGTGCGCGACCGGGTGTATGCCTTGCAGGGCCAGTCGGCGCGCAGCGCGCGGTCGCCGCGGTCGCCGCTGTCCGGCGCAAGCCCGACCTCGCCGGCAGAAAAGGTGGAACACCCGGAGGAGTACTGCCTGGAGCTGATCGAGGAGCTCGTGCAGGCGTGCTGGCCGGTGAGCTGGGCCATGCTGGGCAACCTCTACCTGAGCGGCGTGCCGGTGGGCATGTCGAGCATGGCGGAGGAGCGACTTGAGCAGATGAAGGTGCAGGCGTTCGCGGACGAGGATAAGGCAAGCCTGTGGGCGTCCATCAAAGGCAAGGAACAGCTGCGCATCCTGGACGCTACAGCGCGCTGGACGAAGCGGTCCATCGATCAGGAGCACGCGCGCCTCGGCATCATCCCGGACTCCACCATCTTCTGCACGGACAATGCCAAGGTGGTGCACTCGCAGCCGGGTGCGCTCCTGCTGTCGGTGGATCCGATCCACGCGCAGGAGGGCACCTTGGTGGTGGCATCCGAGAAGGGCTGCGAGGTCGTGCGCCACATGTTCGGCGACAACGATGACGGCGGGTCGGAGGACGAGAGCCCTGGCACGGCCTCAGAGGACGAAGGCCCGATCTACCCGCCGTCACGGCGGTCGATGCCCTTTTCCACGTCGCCTCTGTCGGCAATGGGCGCGGAGAGCGGAGCTCACCTCCGCCAGCACTCGCAGCCGGCGAGCCTGCCTGGGCGCAAGTTGCGCGGGCGGTCGTTCTCGGACGAAGCGCTGCCGGCCATCATGGGCGGCATTAGCTCCACGTCGTCGATGCACGTCCCCACGACGCAGGGCCGCGCAGCGTCCTCTGGCCTGCATCTGCACGGTTATCGGCGGCTGTCGGCGCGCGGCGTGACGCTGCACGGGCGCAAGATCCGGCGGCCGCACATCCGGCTGCGGCGGTCGGCGCGCAAGCAGGCCGCTGCTGCCGCGGGCGCAAACGGCGGGTCCGCCAGCAGCGTGCTCCAGCACGCGTGGAGCTCGTCAGCCAAGTCGCTCCTTATGGTGAGCGACACGGCGGCGCAGATCTGGTTCCACGAGTCCCTGCGCATGCCTCTCAACAACAACCTGTACTGTGACAGCTTCGTGCACCGCGTCAGCTCGCACTCGCGCGTGGAGGCCATGCTGCAGAGCTCTCGGTCGCTCTCTTCACTGAATGGATATTCGAGCGGCGGCGACCTGCACGGGTCAGGGCGGTCGCGGAGGCTGCCGAAGCTGGCTGGGAGCTCCAAGAAGAGCGACGAGACGGTGCGGTCCGTAATGCATGTGACGAGCCACCCGTTCTTGCCGCTCTTTGCGAGCGCGCAGTACGATGGTTCGGCGCTGCTGTGGGACGCGGGACGCGACCCGGAGGAGCCCGTGGTGCGCCTGCGCAAGCCGTCCGAGGACGCGCGCAAGTGGAAGCACGGCCACACGACGCGCACGCGCATCTCGGAGGACGGCATGCGCTTTGCCGCGGCGGACTCGGCCGGCCACGTGCTGTTGTGGAACCTGGCGGACTGCCGCGACAGCGAGATTGCGCCCTTTGGACAGTTTGCCTGCCATTCCAAGCGGACGCTGGACTGCGCTTTTCTCAATTACAACGGCAATATCTTTGCGACGGCGGGCCAGAGCCAGCACTCGGAGAACCTCTGCCTCTGGGACCTCTCCATGCCGCCGCGCTCCTGCCGCGTCGCCTCGGTGCACTGCTGCGCGCACAGCGTCGCATACTCGCTGGCCTACCTACAGGATCAGCAGGTGGTGATTGTGGGCGGCGGCAATGGCCAGCTTGGCGTCTTTGACCTCCGCCAGCGCATGCTTATCCTCGAGGAAGACCACGTGCATACAAAGGCGATCCGCTCGCTCGCCGTGCACCCTACGGGTGGCTCGTACTTTGCGAGCGGCTCCACGGATGGTTCCGTCAAGCTTTGGTCCTACCGCTCCGGCCGTCTCACCTCCCATGCGCACCTCACTAACATGCACCCGACGCACATGTTCGTCAACGAAGTCACGAGCGACTCCATGATTTCGCAGCGTGGCACCACCGACGTTGCCTTTTCACGCGACTTTCTCTATTCCTGCGGTGCCGACGGCACCGTCAAGATGACTCCGCTCTCTTCCCTTGCCCTTTGAGCGACGACGACCTAACGGCGACGACGATTGTGACGACGATTGTGACGGCGACGACGACGACGAAGTAGAAGAAGGAGAAGAAGAAGAAGAGGAAGATGCAAAAGGCGATCATGTAGTTTGTGATTCGATCGATTTCAACCAACGAGCAAGTCAAAAGGCGAGCGCCCCGACCTTGCTTTTTCACTCTGTTGAGCCAATCCTTTGGCTTGCTTGCCTTGCTTTCGATCATTTTCAACCATCAAGCGACACGGGCGAGGAGCGCACGTCACCGGGGTGGGTGCTCCAACCAACTTCTTTCACCGTATCGGGCCAGTGCTTCGATTCGTTTTCGCTCCAAGTCTATCGCCTTGCTTTGCATGGGCCAGCTTTTGTTTGCTGCATCGTCTGGAATCGAAGCGCACTCTCACATCACCCACTTGTGGCGCATTGTGCTCATGATGTGCTCACTCCTTAGCCCTTCCACCCCAGCAATGGCAAGGTTCTCGCTCCATGTTGGCTCAAAGCACTGGATGCCACCATCAAGGATGTGCATGATGGTGGGTGCAGAATAAACTGGCTTGCTCTTTACTGCAGTCTCGACGCCCATCCCATCACCCTTAGCCCCGTTGCGCGTGTGCGCCCTTGGTTTGGTCCGCGCGATCTGTGTGGTGCATTCCCTTCCACCTCGTGCGCGCTGCAACCAGGCTCCTGCCCTCACTCACTTCTTGCGGCGCTTGGTCTTGGGCTTGACGACCTCCTCTTCCTCTTCGTCGTCGTCGTCATCGTCGTCGTCATCGTCGCCCGCACCCTCATCGTCGTAGGCGCCGTCGTCGTCGTCGGCAGGTACATTGGCATCCTCTTCCTCTTCTTCGTCGTCGTCGCCTGCGGCGGCAGCCTTCTTGGCCTTCTTGGCCCGCTTGGCCTTGCGTTCCTCGAGGGACTTCTTGGCGGCCGCCTTGGCCAGGGCCGGGTCGACCTCGGCGGGCTCGAAGATGGCGAGGGCCTCGACCTTGGTCTTGCTGGCGGCATCGGAGGTGTCCACGATGGCGAGGGAGTGCGCCATGCCGGAGGCGACTTGGAGCGTGATGGCGCCGTCGAGCGACTTGACCTCCTTACTGACGGTAGAAGACTTGGGCTGGCCCTCGCCATAGCCAAGCTCACCAAAAGTGGGACTGGGGCCCCAGGTAATGAGCTTACGCTCGGACGCAAAGCAGATGGAGGTGTTGCCGCAGGCCACGGAGCGGCAGCGCCAGCCCTGGACCTGGTTCTCCATCTGCGGGCGCATGGTGGCCTCGCCGGAGCGCTTGGTGATGCCGAACATGTAGAGGCAGTTGTAAGGCTCGCCGGCGACCACAAAGGTGGAGGTGGAGCCGCAGGTGATCTGCGTGCCGCGCGTGATGGGCTGCTGATGCTGCATGAACTTGGGAATGTTCGGGTCCAGAGGTGGGGGCTCCATGGAGAAGAGCTCGACCGCGGTCGGCTCGAAGTGGTCCTTGTTGTCGCCGTGGCCCAGGCGCCCGAAGCCGCCAAAGCCCCAGGTGTAGACCTTGCCCTCCTCGTCGATGGCGCAGGTATGCTGCGCGCCGCAGGCCACGTCGGAGATGCGCACGTTGCCGTACGCGCGCTGCAGCGCGACAATGGGCTCGGGCCGCGTGACGCACTCGAAGGTGAACTTGTTGGAGCGCTCCAGCGTCTTGCCCTCCGTGCCGTTGCCCAGCACGCCCTTCTCGGGGTGCCCGAACGAGTAGATGACGCCGTGGCTGCCGACCACGACGGAGAAGTCGCGTCCGCAGGCCACCGCCGAGACGACGCTGGCAAAGTCGACCGTGGTGAACTTCTTCACCATGTCCGTCTTGCGGCCGATACCGAGCTGGCCCGACTTGCCCAGGCCCGCCGCGAAAAGAGACCCGGTCGCGCTGAAGAGCAGCGTGTGGTTTGGCCCGGCCGCGCCGCCCACGATGGACTCATTGTTCGGCACCTCCACGGGCGTCGGGTTGTACACGTTCGTCTGGTGGTTGAGCCCCAGCTGCCCGTGCGAGTTACGGCCCCACGTGTACGCCTGGCCGTTCGCCGACAGCGCGATGCACGTGCACGAGCACGGGCCCGAGATCACCTTGGTCACCTTGACGCCCACCAGCGGCTTGAGCCGCTGGAAGCCCCACACGATCTGGTCCTCGACGCCATCGAAGTTGCCCGTCTTGTTGCTCTTGCCCACCATGCTCCAGCTCGCGTACCCGGCGAAGACCACCTCGCCGCCCTTCTTCTCCGAGGCATCGCCCGAGCCCGCCGAGTCCGCCATCCTGCTCGCCTCGCCGCGCCGCCGCGGGGCCTTCCGCGACGCAGACGCCGCCAGCCCGCGCCGGGCCCGCCCCAGCTGCCGCCGCCGCCGCCGCGCTGCGCTCGCCCGCCGCCGCCGGTCCTTCGCCTGGCCTTGCTTGCCCTGACTTGGATTTGATTTCGTCGCCCGACCATCGGCCGTTAGAGCGCCGATCTCAGCTGAGGCCGCACCTCAGCTTGTCAATCGCCGCTCGCGCCTCCCGTTCGTTCACCGTCAGCCTGGCCTCGGGCTGGCAGCACGAGGTGCGAGGCGAGAGGCGCTCCTCGCCGCGCCGCTCTCAAAGGCAACCAGAACAAGAAGTTCCTTGCGCTCCTTGGCCAACCGAGCTGAGAGGCGATGATCTGCATCGTCGTGCTCCTCGGCTTGTACGTCACGTGGAGGAGGCCGCATGCAGCGAGACATTGGAGGACGCAAGGGCGCGTGAGCGGAAAAGGTCAGGGCAAGGTTGATTGTGAACAGATTGCTACCTTGGTGGTATGCTGGAAGCTGAAAGAAATGGCAGGCGTGTCCCGGCTCCAGGGAGGGAGAAGGAGGAGCGCAGGACGCCGCGCGCGTGCAGTAGGCGCAAGGCCTGTCCTTCGGGCTGCCGCGCCCGCTCTTCAGGCCTGCAGGTCCTTGCAGAAGGCCTCCCAGAGCACAGCGGAGCGCTCGAAGCCCTTGCCAATCTCCACGACGTGCTCCATGTTCCTGTTGAGCTTCCGCATCTCGGCCGTCGCCTCGCGCAGGCCCTGTGACAAGCCGTGCCCGGGAAATCGCGGCAGGCAGGCAGGCAGGCAGGCAGCAGCGCGCGCACGTCAGTCTTCCCCGCTCCCTCCTCCCTCCGCCGCGCCTCGCCGCGCCTCGCCTCGCCTCGCCGCCGCGCCTGGCCGCGCCGTTCGCCGCCACGGCGCGGCCGTTGCTCGCCGCGCCCGACGACGCCGCGGAGGCCGACGAGACGTACCTGCACGACCTCGGCCAGGAGGTGGGCGCGCTCGGTCTCGAAGGCGGCGTCCTCCGCGCCGCGCGCCTCGTGCGCGTCCATGTCGGCGCGGTCGGCCGCGCAGTTCGGGTCTGCGGCGCCGCGGCGCGCCGTGGACGGTGGCGCGCTCGGCGGCCGCGACCTGGAGCGCCGCGGCGGCATGCACAACTCCAACTCCAAGGCCAACTCCGGCCGCTCCGGCGCGCGCGCGCGCGCGGCGGCGCGATGGAGGAGAGCGGGCTGCTGGCCGGCGACAGCGACGACGAGCTGCGGCCGTCGCGCGGCGCGGCGCGCGGCGCGGCCGGCGGCGGCGGCGGCGCGGGGCGCGCGAACGAGCGCGCGCGCGTGCAGCAGGAGCAGCAGGAGCAGCAGGGGCAGGGCCTGGAGCAGTCGGCGTACGACGACGAGGGCCTGCTGCGCGACGTGGACGCGGAGTACGACGTGGCGGAGCCCGTCATCACGCTCGGCGGCGACTTCGACGCGGGGTCGGCGCTGTACGAGAGCGAGAAGATGCTCATCAGCCGCCACAGCAGCAGCAACGTCGGGGCGGGCGGAGCTGGCGAGGCGGGGGATGACGACGAGGACAGCGACGAGGACGGCAGCAGCGACAGCAGCGACAGCAGCGACAGCAGCGACAGCAGCGATAGCAGCAGTAGCAGCGACGACGGGGAAGAGAGCCAGGGCGCTGCGCAAAAGAAGGTCTCGGCAAAGGGGAAGAGAAAGACGTCGCAGCGCCAGAAGCAGGGCGCCAAGGAGAGCGCAGCGCTGCTGGATCTTGGCGAGGGCGGCGAGGCTGACGGAGGCGAGGACGGCGACAGCGATGACGACGGCGACAGCGACAGCGGTGAGGAAGATGAGAAGGCCGCAGTCGGGGCAGAGGCTGAGGCAGAGGAGGAGCTGAAGCATGTGTATTGCACTCAGTGCGGGACGCGTTGTGCCGTGGGCTCGGGCCCGTGTGCCGAGTGCGGGACGGCGCTGGTGAACCCGGCGGACTACGCAGACAATGCGTCGCGCCAGGACAAGGACAACCGCGCACGGCTAGGCTCCTTTGACCCGTTCATGAACGTCAAGTCGATGCGTGACCTGGAGGCCTCGCAGAGGCGTCAGCAGCTGCAGCAGCAACACCAACAAAAGGCCGTGGGCGCGGCGCCGGCCGCGCGGCCGTTCCCGCAGCAGTTCGCGCCCCTGCCGCCGCCACCGGACGAGGTGTACGAGGTACGGTTCCTGGCTGGGCGGTCGGGGCTCAGCTTCGACGACGACTGGTTGGGCAAGGCGCCCGTGGTGGACGAGCTACCGAAGCGCGAGTTTCTGGACGGCGGCCCGCGTGCGGCCGGTGGCGAGGACGGAGAGCGGCCGTGGTCGAACGAGATCCACGTGGGCGACTTTTTGGTATCCATCAACGGCGAGTCGTGCGCCGGCCTCGGCTTGGAGCGCATCGAGCAGATGCTCACAGAGGCGCAGGACGCCGGGACGTATCGCGTGCGGTTCCGCACGGCGACGCGCATCGAAGACGCCTTTGGCGTGCAGGACACGGACGCCTCGGAGGCGCGCAGCATCATCTACAAGCAGAAGAGCAAGGTGTACGAGCCGCCGGAGCACATGGACATGATCTACGGCTACGTGCTGCGATACCGCGGCGACAAGGTGATCTCGCTGCACTTCTTCCGCGAGACGGACAACAAGTTCATGCTGGGCGCCGTGCTGCCGCGCGATGGCAAGGGGCGCATCATCTTTCACAACTCGCAGGACATCAAGCTGGACGCCGACATGAAGGACATCCCGATCCACCCGGAGTCGTCGCGGTACCTGGGCTGCATGCTGCAAAACTTTGCCGGCACGGCGCTCACGGTGTACGACTACCGTGTGGCGAACCCGTTGTCGACGCGCAAGACGCGGCACTTCGAGTTGGGCTACCTCATGTACGAGCAGAACGTGCTGGGCCGCGTGCCAAACAGCGTCAAGGCGGTGCTGCCGCGCTGGGACGCGGAGCAGGGCCTGCGCGGCCAGCGCCGCTCGCTCGCGGAGCGGTACCGCGGGTCCATCAAGACGCGGCTGGCGCAGGACATGAACCTGCTGCAGAAGCTTCAGGCCAAGAAGGGCGACGAGTACCGTGCCGTGGAGGTCGAGGAGCAGCAGGATTTGCTCGAGTTCGATACCATGAAGCCGCAGTGGAACGACGAGTTGCAGGCTTGGACGCTCAACTTTAACTCGCGCGTCAAGATGGCGTCCAAGAAGAACTTCATGCTTGTGCCTCAGGCGCAGAACGAGACCATGGAGGAGGAGTTTGGCGTTGACACCGTCTGCCTGCGCTTTGGCAAGGTCATGAAGGACCGCTTCTCGCTCGACTTTCGTCACCCCATTTCCCCGTTCCAGGCGCTCGCCATTGCTGCGTCTTCCTTCACCGCCAAGCGCCTCGTGACATGATGATGATACGACTAACCCCCCTCCCCCCCCCTCCCTTCCCTAAAAATGACCAAAGAAGAAACTTGAAGCAGAAGGAAGAACTTGGGACGGGAGGAAGGAGTAGAGTCCTCTGCATCTCTCCAGTCGTTCGTGCGCGCAGATAGAGATGTGGCATCCCTTGCGACGAGCGAGCACGCGTGCCTGCGAACAAGCAAAATCAACTTGAAGCAAAGCAAGTGAAACTCCCGTAATTCTTCAAGTCCGAGTTCCGTGTCGACGACGTCCACCCTGGCCGCCAGGCCCTCCTCGCCACGGTGCTCACTGTCAAGTTGCGACTCGCACAGGTGACATAAATTGCGGCACCGAGGCGCAATCGAGGTCAAGTCCGCCTCGTGCTGCCCTTGGCTGCCGGTCTTGCCACCCGGCGGAAACGACGCCCCATCTTTCCTTCCACTTGGCCGCCAGGGCGCCCTGCGCCGGTCGCCGTCTCGATTGTCGCCGCGGGCAGCGAGCCAGCGGCGGCGGCCGCGCGGTCAGCGGCCGCCCGCCGAGCTCTGGCCGCGGGATGGGCTACGCGCGCGCGAATTCGAGCCGAAGCGAGGACGTGCGACCGTCCGACGGACCCGTCCCACCCCTTCGCGTCACAGGTGGTACAAGTGGCCAGCCCGGAGATGGACGGAGAGGCTCTCCGAGCCTCGTAGCCCGGCTCGTGCCGGTCGCACCCACCGTTTCGCCGTGCTCAGCGGTGTTCGGTCGCACGCCGCCGGTGGTGGAGCTGGCGACCTACCTGCGTGTGCTTCCTGCGCTTCGCATCGTCGCCACGCCCATCGCCGCCGGCTCCGCTCTCCCGCGTCTCTCCGCTCGCTCGCTCGCTCGCTCGAGCTAGCTCGCTAGCTACCGCCTCGGACCGCGTCCTTTCCGCGTCATTGTCCCGGCGCGCTGCGCGCAGCCAGCGAGCTCCGCCGACATAGGCCCTCGTGCGTCAATCTGGGCTCCGCGCCTCCTCCTGTCACACATGCATACCATAGTCAGCTCTTCCTCCAACATCCGCGCCGGCCCTCCGCCGCGCGCCGCATCTCCCGTTGGCAGCCGCCGCCGCCGCCGCCGCCAGCCAGGCTCCCGCTCGGTGCGCGCCTCTGGCGCCGCCTGCTCGCTGCAGGCCCTCCGCGTCCGAGCCGGGGTCGCGCGGCCAGCACGGCTCGGACGGGCTTCGCCCTCCCAACTTGGTCCTCTGCAGCCGCAAGTTGATTGACAGCCCCGGCCTGCTGGCGCCCAACTTGAAGGTCGGTCCCCGCAGCGGCGCGCGCCGGGTGTCCCGCGGCAGTGACCGGCGGCGGGACCGGACACGCGCGTCCCGGCGCGGCTCGCTTTGGGCGCGTGCTCCGGCCCTCTGCGCTGCGCGGCGCGACTCCGCGAGGGCCGCGCGCGGCGCTCGCAGAGCTGCTTCGCGCGGGGAGGGCGGCGGGCGCGGCGGTGGAGTCAGCGGCCGCGCTCCGCGTCGAGCCGGGCCGGGCGGGCGGCGCGCAGGAGGCCAGCGAGGCGCGACGGCGCACATGGCGGGCATGCAGGCGCCGGCGCACGGCCACGGCTGGCGCTCCGCGGCGCTGCAGCAGCTCGCGAGCGACGGCAGTGCGCGAATGCAAGCGGAGAGCGCGGAGGAGACAGCGGGGAACCTGGGCGAGATGCGCGGTGCGCAGAAGGGGGGCCGCGTGCGCGGGTATGAGGCCATGCGGGAGCTGGACGCGCGCGAGCGCAAGCGGCAGCAGCAGCAGCTGGCGCGGCAGCAGCAGCAGAATGCGGCGCTGCGCAAGCGGCGCAGGCCGGCGGCGCAGGCGGGAGGCGCGGCGGCGGACAAGGCGCGCGCATGGGCGGCCGCAGGTGCGCACGGCTGCATATGGGCGCTGCGGTCGCTGGGCGTCGCGGTGCAGGGAGTCGGCGATCGCCTGAGCTCGCGTCGCTATGCGGTGCACGGGCAGCCCACGCGGCTCTGGGACCGTAGCCCCGCAAGCACGGTTGACCTCGGGGCGTTTGAGGTGGCGTGCATGCTGGGCCGCGGGTCCTTTGGCCAGGTGTATATCGGGCGGCGCAAGGCGACGGCGACAACGACAGCGACGACAGCGACGACGACGACAACGACGGACAAGGCGGCCAGCCCGGCGGCGGAGCCAGCCCAGGCTAGCGACGGCGAGCTGGTGGCCATCAAGGTGCTGGATAAGATGTCGCTGTACCAGCGCGGTCAGATCGTGCACACGCTGACGGAGAAGCAAATCATGGTGGACTGCGGCGACCACCCGTTCATTTTGCGGCTGCAGGCGGCTTTCCAGACGCGGTCGCAGGTGTGCCTGGTGAGCGAGTTTTGTCCCGGTGGCGAGGTGTATCTGCACCTGGAGCGCGCCGGTCGTTTCTCGGAGCAGACGACGCGACTGTACGCGGCGCAGGCTCTGGACGCCCTGGCATTCCTGCACTCGCGTCGCGTTGCGTACCGCGACCTCAAGTGTGAGAACATGCTGCTGGACGCCTCGGGGCACGTACTCCTGGCGGACTTTGGGCTCTCGCGCATGGGCGTGGACACCTTTAGCGGCGCGCGTACGGTGTGCGGCAGCGTGGCGTACATGGCGCCGGAGATGATCTTGTGCCACCGCTCGCAGCGCTGGCGCAGCCCGGTGCGCGAGTACGGCACGATTGTGGACTGGTGGAGCTTCGGCATCATGATGTACGACATGCTGGTTGGCGAGACGCCCTTTCAGCACGTGAACGAGGCGCTCACCTTTCGGCGCATCCTCAGCTCGGAGCGCGTCTACTTTCCCTCGCACCTGCACCTCTCCGCGACGGTGCGCAGCCTCGTTCTGTCGCTGCTGCGGCGCAACCCGGGCCGCCGCCTCGGCTGTGAGGGCCCCAGCGACCTGTACGCACACCCGTTCTTTGCCTCGATCGACTGGGCGCGCTTGCGCGCCCGTGGCTATGCGCCGCCCATCCCGATCGAGTCCACCGTCAAGCCGACCTTTGGCTCTCGCTTCGCGAGCGGCCTGGAGCACTTTGACACGAGCGTCACGCATATGGACGTGCGCATGCTCTTGGGCCGCGACAGCCCGCGTTACCCGACGCACACCGCGCAGGATGTCCAGGTGGCCATTGAGGATGCGTTTCAGGAGTGGGACGAGGTTGTCCCCGTGCCTCGGAGCGCCTCGCCAGGCGCCATGTAAGTAAGACTGTCAAAACGCACTCTCTTCAAGTTCTTTTTTGGTTTCTTTGTTTGGCAAAGCTTTGCGCAGGCGTGTCACTGCGCCCTGTGCCCTTTCAAATGCACTCTCTTCAAGTTCCTTCTTTCATTTCTTTTGTTGGCAAAGCCTTACGCAGGCGCGTCACCGCGGCCTGTGCCCAAGCCGTGCTCATCCCAAAAGAACGTAGAAAGGGCGGCGTCCTCGGTCATCCGCATCCCTGTCAAGTGAATGAATGTCAACGCAAATTACGCTCAGGGATGTCGCATGATCTCATCGTTGAATATTGCAATTGGGTGTGTTACTCAACAACGTCACGGTGGGAGGGAGATTGATCATAGGGATGTCGCATGATCTCATCGTTGAATATTGCATTTGGGTGTGTTACTCGACAACGTCACGGTGGGTGGGAGATTGATCAGTCGGTGCGGGCGCCACGGCCAAGGGGACGGCCCGACTCCTGGAGGCAGAGGAGCTTGGCGTCAATGACCTTGAGCAGCTTGCCGCAGACGTGGTCGGTGCGCTGCGCCTGGGGGTCGCGCAGAGAGGCCTTGCGGGCCTTGGCCTGGATGTTGCGCGTGCAGGAGGCGAACCAGGCGAGGTAATTGCGCTGAAGGTCCTTGACGTTGGGATGCTCCATAGGGCTGAGGTCAAGCATGATGCGGGCGGCCTGGCCCTTGCGGATCTTGACGACGCCCTGGAAGACCTTTTGGTTGTCGAAGCAGGCGTCGAGAGTGGCGATGGCCATGACCTGCGGAAGCGCGCAGAAGGAGAGCACGTCGGCGTCGTCAAAGTACTCGAGGTACTGGAGGCACGCCGTGCCGAGCTCGAGGGCATCGGCGATGAGGTGGTTGAGACAGGAAGTGCTGCGGCCGGCCTCGATGGAGACGGCGTCGGCGAGGCGCGCGAGCGACTTGGTCTGCGAGGCAGCGCCCGCGGGCGGATCTGGGACGTAGCGCTCCCACACGGAGCGCGGCCACCAGGCGCGGCCGTCCACGAGGTCCTCGAGGTAGTCGCGGAAGATGTTGGTGCGCTGCAAGAAGGAGCCCATGGCGTCCCAGAGATCCCTGCGCTGCACAAGCTCGGGCGGCACGTAGTCGCAGGCGGCAAAGATGCGCGTGAGGCCGTCGCCGACGGTGCCGGCCACGTAGTGGCAGTAGCTCTCGAAGTCCTTCTCGTCGTCGGTGCCGTCCTTCATGTCGCGCGAGGCGTAGTCGGACATGCCGACGGCCATCTCCTCGGTGACGTCAAGGACGACCTGCTGCAGGCTGGGCGGCAGGATCTTGACGCCATAGTAGACGGCGTCCATGTTCTCGATGAGCTCGCGCTCGTGGCCCTCGCCAAAGCCAACGAGCTCCTGGTGGCGGTCACCGTTGCCGGCGTTGACGTCGCGGATGCGGTCAGCGAACTGACGCAGCAGGCGCTGCTTGGCGCAGAGGCGCGCGTCGCCCACGTCGCGCTTGTCCTCGTCCAGCACGTACGAGTCAAAGTGCGAGAGGTCCATGTCGTCCTCGACGGTGTCCAGTGCGCGCAGCACGATGTAGAAGATGCCCACAGCGAGGCGCACGGGCTTCTCCGGGGTGTTGGGCAAGAAGGTGATGACGGTGGCAAAGGACCGGCTCACCTGCTTGAGCTTCTCGGAGCAGAACTCCAGGTGCGCGCGGTCCAGGTCCATCGACTCCAGGCCGGCGCCCAGGTACGACGGCCGCGAGAAGGCGCCCGTCTTGTAGCGGAAGATGGCGTACAGCTCCGAGATGCGCAGCATCTCCATGAGTGGGTGCTTGATCTCGCGAATTTGGCCGTAGCCGCCCTGCTTTTGCGTCTTGCGCGAGGTGGTCAAGACATCCAGCTGCGACAAGACGAAGAGGAAGGCGCCGAAGGCCGCGATGAGCGAGCCCCACTGCGACGCCACCACGAAGTCCACCAGCACGAAGCAGATGAGCACCTCCAGGCCAAACGTCAGCGTGGACAACATCCTGCCCTGCCCTCTGCCTTGGCTTGGTTTACCGCGCCTCGCTGCTCTTCCCTGCCCCTCCCTCCGCTCGAGGCCAGCGCGCTAGCTCGCCAGCAACCGACGCACGTCCGGGCTGTCGTCCGCACGCGCCGCGCCGCTGACCTGCCGTGCGAGTTAGCTAGCTCGCTCGCTTCGCGGGCTGGCCGGCTGGCTGGCTGGCGCACGTGCGCGAGCGCGGAGCGGGCGCTCGGGATGGCTCGCGAGGCGACCCGCCGCGCGCGCGGCGTGCCGGCCGCGTCGCTCGCTCGCTGCCTGCCTGCCTGCCTGCGGCGCTGCTTAGCAGCTAGCTAGCTGCCCCGCTGGCGCAACTGCGATTGCGCTGCGCGCAAACAGGCCGGGGAGCGGAGCCTTGGCCGCGCTGATCGCAGGCCCTGGCGCTCGCTGGCTGCCGGCCAGCGCCGCTCCGCCTCGCGCTGCCGCGCCCCGAGTCCGCGCGCGCGCCGCCGCCGCCGCCGCCGCCCGTCCGCCGCGCGCGCTCCGGCCTCCGCCCGCGCTATTTGATTTGAATTCGTCGCGTGCTCTCTCTCTCTCTCTCTCTCTCGCGCGCTGCTCCGGACCAAGCTGGCAGCGCAGCGGCGGCGGCGCAGCGCAAGTCGGCGCAGACGGCCGCCGCAAGTGGCGGTCGGGGAATGCCCCACTTGCGCCCGAAACTCGCCACTTGCGCGCCGCGCCGCCGCGCGCGCGGCGCACAAGCGCAGCCTCGGAATCAGGCAGACAGCAGACCAGATGACGAGCTGAGCGCAGGCGAGCCGAGCGGCGGGCGGGCCGCCCGGAGCGGGAAGCCCGCGCGGGTGAGGTGGAGGTCGAGGTCTCTCCCCGCGCCGCGCCGCCGCGCCGCGCCGCGCGGGCCACGCAGCCGCGCGCGCGGGCGGCACGCCCCCTGGCGAATTCAAATTTCCAAAGCCGCGGCCAGCGAGCCTGCCGTGACCGCCGCCGGCAGCGCCGACAGGCCGCGCGGCCTGGCCGGGCGCGCGGCGCGGGGCCCCGGCAGCAGCGCAGCGCCAGGGCGGCAGCCTGGGGCGGCCCGGCGCGCTGGCCTCGAGCATCATGCGCGGGCGAGCTGCCAGGAGCGCGAGGCGTCACACGATCGCGTCATCATCGTCGGCAGTAGGGGAGTCTACGCTGCTGTGCACGTTGCGCCTCCTGGTGGCGACGGTGGACGGAAGGGTCCGGGACCCCGGGTCCGGCGCGGCGGGCTCGGAGTCGGCGAGCTCTGTCGCAGGCTCAGCTGCAGTCAGGCTCGCAAATGAGACGATCCTGCGAGAGGCGCTTGCCTGCCTGAGCCAGAGCCTGAGCCAGGCGAAGTCTGGGCGAAACGTGAGGCTCGATTGGTGGCGAACTTCTCTGGCTGGATGATCGACGCCGCGGCGGTGCCGCTGGTGTGGTGAGGTGAGGCGGCGAGGCGGCGGCCAGAAGCAGCGGAACCTCTGCCGGTACGTCTGTCGGCTCGTGCTGAGCGCGCGCGCGCGCTGGCAGCAACTGGCAGGCTGCCGGCGAACGGCTGCGAGTCTTCAAGAAGGTGAAGAAGCTAGCGGGCTGCGCGTGATGAGCTGGGGGCCTCGACAGACAGCGCTGCGACAGCCAGCCAGCTAAGCTTGCCACCTGGCTGGCTTGATGAGGAGTGAAAAACTCCAGCCAGCTCATTTCACAGCCCGCTCCTGAGGTTACCGCCGCTAGCGCCGCGGAACCTCAGCCTTCATCAGTTCATCTGACAGCTGTTCGGCCGGGCCGCACATTTGAGGCACGCAAATGGGACGCGGGCCGTACGCGCGCAGCACGCGTCAAGAGAGGGCGAGGAACAAGTTCAACTTGACTGTTGACAGGGTTGTGAGCAAGATGAAATGCGCCAGGGTTACGCCGCCGTCGAGAGGCTGCAAACTTCGCTGGCCGCCGGGCGAGCATGATGCGCGTGGGCGTGGACTTCGGGCATGTGATCGGCGTGGACGACGACCCGGAGCCAAAGCGTTTGGCGGTGGATGCGATGCGGCACATGGTGGGCAAGCTCGGACCAACAAATGTCTTCATCGTCTCGAAGGCAGGGCCCGAGATGGAGAAGCGCATCCGCGAGTGGCTCGAGCAAGCGAGCTTCTTTGAGCGCACGTGCATGTCCCGCGAGAACCTCCTCTTCACAAGGACGTACGAGGCCAAGGCTGAGGTCGCGAGCATGCTCGACCTCGACTGGTTCTTGGACGACTCGGTCAAGGTGGTGCGTGCAGTAGCGACGGTCGAAGGCGTCTCGCGTATTTTCTGGTTTCTCGCGCAGCCGGCGCAACTAAAGCACCTGGACCGGCGCACGCGCGCCAAGGTCGTGCTGACGAAGGACTGGACGACGGTGCTCAAGTCACTATCGAAGATCCCAGCGCTCGGCGCCAGCGCAGACCAGTCGCCACCGGAGGATCCGGCGCTCGAGGGTCTCGAGGAGGGCCGAAGAGTACGGCCCTGAGAGAAGAAGGGGCGAAGAAGACGAGAGAGAGAGAGAGAGAGAGAGAGAGAGAGAGGTAGAAACTGTGTTTTGTCAGTTCGGTGTCCATCATCATGTCAATCAGCCACGTCGCAGGAGTACGCGAGCCTCGTAGTTTACTTGTCCACCTCCACGTAGGCGCTCTTCGCCGTCTGTCCCGTGGATGCCTGGCGCTTCTTGAAGATGCCTAGTCCACCGGAGGACGCAGACGCCACCTCCTGGGCAGCAGCAGTGCTAAGCGTTGCAGCTTCTTCCTGCGCCTGTGCGGCAGCGGGCTTGGCGTGGGCGCCCAGGATGACCTGGTCAAGAAAGGCAAAGACCTGGGCTCGATAGACATCGGGAAACATGCGCATATGGCTGACGTGCGGCGAGCCGTGGAAGCGGTGCTGAGTCACGGCGTCGCCGGCGGCGCGCATGCGGTCGGCGACGGTCTCCAGGGCGCGGAAGCTGATAAGCGTGTCCTCGGCCGAATAGAGCATGAGCTTGGGCAGGCCGGCGGTGAGGTCCACGAGGCGGCGGTGGAGGCGCGCGGTGATGAAGCGCTCGCCGGCCAGCACGGCGGCAGCGCCGCCGATGGAGGTGGCCAGCACGCCAAAGACGCCGGCCGCCGAGTAGACGCCGAGGAGGCCAAGGAGCGGACCGCCGTAAAAGAGGAGCTGGAGGTCGCGCGACTTGCTCTGGTCGAGCGCGCCGAGCCAGTCGCGCGCCGTGAGCTCGCCCGGGGCGCTATCGAGCACGACGCCGGAGAGCTCCCACGTGGGCTGCGGGCGCGCCTGCAGCGCGCGCAGCAGCGCGACGAGCTCGAGGGCACCTCCGTTGCTCATCGCGTGCACCATGACGAGCGGCTGCTGGCCACCATGCGCCTCTGCGGCGACCTGGCAGGCTGCCTCGAGCTTCTCGAGCGCGCGGTCCACGCCGGCGGCGCGCGCCGTGGGCAGCGCGAGTTCCGCCGTGGAGAAGGTGTCCTGCGCCGTGCCCACGACACGCGCGTGTTGCTCGTACATGCCGGCGTACTTGGCCACCATCTTGGGCTGGCTCCGGAACCAGCCCAGCGCCAGCGTCACCACGGGCCGGGCTGTCTGGGCACCGCCGGCGCCGACTCCGGCCTTGGCGGCCTTGGCGGCCGCCGCCTTGCCCACCGTCATGCTCGCGCTTGGCATCTCGCGCGGCGCCGAGCAAACCTCGCTCGCAGACCACGGACGGGCCCGGCGGGCCACGCGCGGCACGTGGGGTCGGCCGGGAGCCTCGCGCCGCGTCGCTCTGCTGCCGAGCGCGCCCAGCGGGCCTCCGTCGGGTCTGTCAGGTCTGTCAGCGCGCCCTGGTGACGCTGCTGCGCCTGCGCCGCACTGCGCTGCTGCTGCTAACTAATCACAAACCTCCTTCCTCTTCGCCTCTTCTGGCCGGCACGAGGCTTGCGTCGTCGATGAGCGCCGCCGCCACGGCGGCCTGCACGGCCTGCAGGCTGTGCGCGCTGGCAGGCGGCCGCGGCCGGCCGCCGCAGCCGCTGCTCTTCGCCGACGAGGCCGTGGTCGCCTTTCGCTCGCTGCACGCGCGGTGCGACCAGCACCTGGTCGTCATGCCGCGCGAGCACCTGCTGCAGCGCGACCTCCACGCGCTCGCGCGCGACGAGGACGGCCGCCAGCTGCTGCGACGCATGCTCGACGTCGCGCAGACGCTACTCGCGCCGGCAGAGCCCGAGCGCTGCACCTTTATGTTTCATCGCTGGCCCTTCAACAGCGAGCCTCACCTGCACATGCACGCCATGGTCGGCGCCTTCGTCTCGCCCTACCGCCGCCTCGCGCATACCACCGGCACGCCTTGGGCCGTCGCAGCCGCGTCCTTGCTAGCGAACTCGTGACCACTGGCATGACGTGCCCGGGCCGCGGAGAGAGGCGAAGCTCGTGGCCTGCCGCCGCGGGATACATTGTAATCTTTGGTTCGGATTTGCAGACCCATGTCAGTCGAGCGCTTGACTGCCTATGAGAGTGAGATGAGCGCCTGGTGCTTGCGTGAGATGGGCGCTTGAGGACACCGAAGCTCGCCGTCCAGAGCTGGGCGGAGCTGGCGAGCTCGAATTTCGAGAGCAAGGTTGCGAACGCGAATGTGAGGCCTCAGCGCAGGTAGAAGACCGCCGCGCTTCGCCCACTTTGCCCTGCTCCGCCCGCCTCCGCCCTGCTCCGCCTGCGTTCACGTTCTGATTCGCGTGTGCCTGTTCACTGTGCTGCAGTGCTTGAATGCGCTCCGAGCGGACTCCAATGTTGCGAGTGGTTGAAGCGCAGCGAAGCAGACCACGTGCGACGAAGCAGAGCTAAAGGCAGCGTCAGACTGTCTCAGACAGCTTTAGCTACTGCGGACTTGCTGGGGGACGAGACGCACGAGACGCCACGAGACGTCACGAGACCCGAGTGTCTTCGTGCGTACAACGCGCGTTCGAGCCCTTGGCCGCGTAGGTGTGTCGAATGCACTCGCGACGCGAGAGTCGAACGCAAGCGACGAATCGACTCGATTTGCCTCGATGTGGGTCGATGTGGATCGATGTGACTCGGCGCGGTGGAGTATCCGCAAGCATCGAATTGTTGTGGCGGAGAATCCGCTCGGAGCGCGTTCGCACCCCTTTTCGCGTCCTTTTTCGCGTCGTCGCTTGGCTGGCGTCGCTTGCAGCCGCGGCGTAGCCAAGCCAGCCAAGTCAGCTTAAGCCAGCCAAGCCACCACGCGCCTTGGTTCCCACCCAGCGCTTTCCCACAGCCAGCAGCGCGAACGTGCGTCGCCCACGCCGACAATCTCGTCGCAGCGTGTGCGCCGTTGCCACTGCGAATGGCGAGCCATCGGCGACTCGCGTTCGAGCTGCCAAGTCGAGGCTGGGGCGTTCGTGATCGAGCGCCAACCAAGTAGTCCCCATCCACGACCAGCCAAGTCTTGCCAAATCCGACCGCCGAACGATGCGACAGAACCTGCTGAGCTCCTCGCAATTTCTCGGCGCCCGCTGAGGCTTGCTCGTCCAGGCACGTGCGCAAGAAGCGGCCTCGACTGGCTCAGACAAGCACATGGATGGATGCTTCTTCTTCTTTTCCTTGCGCCGAGCCTTGTCGTCACCGGAAGTCGGCCTACTGGCTCGAGGTCGCTGCCTGGCAGTTGAGCCAGGCAAACGCACTGGCAGGATGAAGAGTTCGGAAGCGCCCCGCCGAGCGGGATCGCGCCGTGTCCTGCGGGGCCAGCTGGCCACGCACTGCACGCACGAAGAACAAATCGACGCGAAAAGAAAGAAAGATGTATGTCGTGGGGCTGGATGGACGTTGCCTGGCATGCCGGCGGTCACGGGCTTGCACGGCAGCTCGCTCACGGTCAGGCTCAGCTCAGCTCAGCCCAGCTCAGCTCAGCGCAGGTCAGCTAACTTCCAAAGGCAAGCGCGGTCCAGGTGCATCCGCGCGCTGCCTCACGGGACCGCAGCGCGATCCAGCGGTGTCCAGCCAGCTCTGCCTCATCTGCAGGTCCTAGCTAGCGGCGCAGCGGCGGCCGTACGCCGAGTCGCCGGAGTGCGTCGTACGGTCGTAGTGCCAGTGAGAGGCTCCGTGCGCCCGCTCCAGGCACCGGCCGGCCATGCCAGCGAACGAAGACGCTGACGCTCGGCCAACCGAGACGAACTTGAAGCCGAAGACCTTGCAAAGGCTTGCCCTCTGGCTGGCAGCCAGGCGGCGGCTAGCTGGCCGCAGTTTTCGCAAAGCGCGCGGGGCCCGGCGGCAAGGTGGAGCGCCGCCACGGTCGCGTTCCGAGGCGGGAAAGAGCGGCCGCCGTTCCGCGCCGTCCGCTCGCCGCTGTGCGCCCGGCGCCCGGTCGGCCGCCGGCGGGCGACCGCGCGGCCGAGTGGCCGGCCGGCCGCCCGGTTGGGCCCGCGCCCGAACCGTCGCCGCGCAGCTGGCTCGGCCTGGCTCGCTGGCGGCTGGCCTGCCAGCAGTGGTCGCCGCGGCCGCGCCGCAGCGAGGCGCTGACTCGCCGCCGGCGCTGGAAAGGTGGAACCGGTACAGTGACCAGAGGTCGCGCCCGACCCGGCGTCTTTCTTCGGCCCGGACCCGGCGGATGTCACGCTGGTGGGAAGCGATGCTATGCCTAGTATGCCATGCCTGCGACACGTGGCGGCCCGGCCTGCGCCCACTTCAGGCTTGCCCAGTCCCACGTCTAGCCGCACGCGGCCGCGAGTCGCGGCCGCGGGTCGTGGCCGGGAGCGAGCGAGCGAGCGAGCGAGCGAGCGAGCGAGAGCGGACGCGCCTCGCGGCTTGACGCCGGCGCAGCCTGCGCGGCGGAGCCGGCCCCGTGCAGTGGGGCTCGTGCGGGTCCCTCTCTCAGGCTCCTCCGTGTCCTGCCAGTACTGTCTTGTCGAGCCGGGCCATTGGCCTGCGGAGACAGCCTTGGTTCTTCGTCTCGCTCCCTGGGCTGGCGTCAAGCGAGAGGCTCGTGACGCCCTATGGCGTCTCTTCGGAATGCAAGAGACAGGACGCGCAGTGGCTCAGCCTGGCTGGCTGGCGGGCGGGCGGGCGGGCGAGATCGTGTGGGGAGGAGCCGCAGGCCTGGACTCGCGTCGCGTGCAAGGAGTGCCGACTGCCTGCCACCTAGCCAGCTGCCGGCGCGCTTCCAGGCGCCGCACTCCTGGCAAGCCTGGCAAAGCCTGGACGATGGTCGCTCGATCTTGGCGCGCGCCCGCCTTGCGGCCGCGATCTCGCGCGCGAGCGGGGGAGCGGGGCATCGGGCGAGGTCGATCGATGCATCGCCCGCCGCGGCTACTCTCATCATGACATGCGCCGCGGCGGCAGCGCTGCTGCCAGCCCTCACCCTTGCTCCCAGGTGGGTCTTCTCAAGGCCGGCTGCTTTGCGCCGCGCGCCGCGCGTCTTGCGCTCGGAGAAGCTGGCGGCCAGGCGGTGAAGATGATCTTGCACACCAGCCGAGGCCGCTCTGGCTTGAGGAAGGAAGCTTGGCGCGGTTCGAGCGCGGCGCCGCGGCGCGCGGCGCTCTCGTCGAGACTTGACTTGCCACTGCAGCAGTGATCAAGATGAGTCGCCTTGCACGTTGACAGCTGGCTGGCCACGCCACGCCACGCCGGGCTGCTTGCTGGTGACAGACAGCCCGGTGGCGACGGCGCGCGCCACTGGCAGCCAGCCGTCGCCGCGCCACGTCGAGCCGGCGTCGCTTCGTGGTAGAAAGCGCGCGCGTCGCACTGCCAGTGCCAGGACTCTCTCTCTGCTCGGCCGTTGTCGAGACGAGCTGCCTGCGCGCGAACACGAGCGAGCGAGCGAGCGAGCGCGGGAGCGCGCGCCCCGGGCTGGCCGCCCGGCCGGCCGCCCGGCGTCGAAGTCTTGTCCTGTCCGAGTCCTGCCGCGCGTGCGGGTCCCGCAAGCGCCCCCACGTGGCTTCGCCGCGCCTCCGCCGGCCAGGAGGCCAGCGCAGCGGCACCCGTCGCCGCGCGCGCGCGAGGACCGGCCGCGCACCTGCCTGCCTCCAGCCGCCACCACCTACCTGGCAGTGGCAGCCAGCCAGACCTGGCCACAGCCCAGCCAGCCCTCCGGGTCTTCCCCCGAGATCAGGCCCCTCCGGGACCCGCGGTCGCGAGACAGGCTCCGGCCGGCCGCGCCGCCGCGCCGCGCCGCGCCGCCGCGCCGCCGCGCCGCGCCGCGCCGCCCAATCGCGCAACCCCGAGCGCCGCGACCCCCGCGCGCGCAGCTCGAACCATACATACATACCCCACCACCGCACGAGCGCGGCGCGGCGCGGCGCACCCGTGCGCCGCCGTGCGCCGGCGGTGCGCCGGCCCGTTCGAATCGCCGCGCGCGTCAACGCGAGGCAAAGTCAAACTCCGGAGCATCGCGGCGCGGCGCGGCTCGGGCGCGGGCGCGCGGCGGCAGAGGCGGGCGGCGGGCGGCGGGCGGCGGGCGAGGAGGAGCGCGGCGCGGCGCGGCGCGGCGCGGCGCGGCGCGCGCAGGGCCCGGCAGGTCGATCAGCTAGCTGGAGGAGGCCGGCGCGGTCCGCAGCGCTCGCGCGAGGGGACCCTGCGGTCTTGTTCACCTCTCTCTCTGTCTCTGTCTCTGTCTCTGTCTCGCTTGGGCTTTTCATCGCGAGCGAGCGCGGCGAGCAGGGGCGAGCGGAGGCCGGCGAGAGCGCGCGCGTGTCACCGCGCGGAGCCGCGCGGCGGCCGGCGCGCGCAGTCGAGCGGCGAGGCGCAGCTCGCCACGCGACAAGAGACGCGAGGCGAGGTTAGCGGGCATCGTTTGGCATTCACAGGCCAGGCCAGACCCACAACTTACTTGGGCGCGCAGCGCGTCGGCGGCGTCTCGGCCGCGTCGGCGTCGGCTGCGTAGCAGCAGGCCGCGTACGCGCCGGCCGGCCGGTGGGCAGTGGCCCGCGTTCAAGTAGCGATTCAAGGGAAAGGCACCGGCTGCCGCGGCGCCGGGCCGCGTCCCAGCAGGAGCTAGGTCTAGCTAGCTAGCTAGCAGGAGGCGGAGCACCCGGTGGGCGGGCAAAAGCGCAAGAGCTACGAGCGGCAGCCAACCGGGCATCGAGCCCCGGCCCAGCGGCTGCGCGACTGCCGCGCGGCCCCACCACCCCCCAGGCCCGCGACGCTCTCCCTCGCGCGCGCCGGCAGACCCTCGTCTTCGCAAACCAGCTTGCTTGACGGCGGTTCGAAGCGGCCGACCCTCCACCAACGGCGGCGGCGTGACAGCGGCGCTTGTCGCGCGGCTGCACCTCGTTTCCTCGCTGCGCTTCGAGCCTTCGCCTCACCTCGCCTCGCTCGTCCGCACGTGCGAGCCTGGCCTGGCCTGGGCGCCGAGCCGAGCCGAGCCGAGCTAGCTCGGCTGCAGTAGCCAGCCGACAGCAGGGCGCCCCGTTCGGTCCCGGCGTGACTGTGAGGCGAAGCTAGGCGGCAAGCAGACGGGCCCCGTGCAGCTACCACTTTTAGCCAGCGAGAGAGAGGGGAGGGAGCAAGGCTCAGCGGGCGAGCAAAAGAAGGGCAAGCGGCGGCAAGCAGGGCTTGCGCGGCAAACCCGAGCGGGCGAGCAGAGCAAGGCCCTGTGCCTTTGCGTCGCGCCCGTGACGAACAATCAGCATTATGGTGCTCTCGTGGCTCATGCGTGGCAGGGCCGGAGCAGACCTGCAGCAGCAGCAGCAGCAACAACAGCAGCAGCAGCAGCAGCAGCAGCAGCAACAACAACAACAGCAACAGCAGCTGGAGCAACAACAACAGCTGCAGCTGCTGCGAGAGCACGCAGCCGGCAAGCGGCACATGCCGAGGTCCATGCCAGCCGCGGCCGGCGCCGGCGGCGCGCCCATGGGCGGCCTGAGCCGCGCCTTCAGTGGCAAGGCCGACTTCGTCAAGCGCACCGCGCCCGAGGAGCACTCCGTGCGCATCGGCCAGCAGTCGCCCGTGTCCTCGACCTCGTCGAGCTGGTCCCTCGCCAGCGTGGAGCAGGAGCGCCAGGCCGCCGACGCCGCCGCGCGCCTCGAGGCGCTCGTGCAGGCGCGCCTGCAGCGCGATCGCCAGCTCCAGGCGCAGCTCACCAAGTACTTTGCGCTGCAGCGCCACGTCGTGGTCGGCCCGGCCGGCTTTGACATGTGGGTCGACGTGCTCGCCTGGCGCGCCATGTTCGAGGGCCTCGCCGCGCTTTGCGAGCAGGTCGTCGCGACTGCGCGCGCCGAGGAGCAGTGCCAGACTACGGACGTCCTGCGCGCACTGCTGGCCGCCCTGCGCTCCGAGCGCTTCTCCATGCTCGTCGACCTGGGCGAGCTGGCGTCCATGCTGGCCGACCTGGCCGAGGAGGCCGCGGTGGCCTCCCCGCGCGGTCTCTCGCGCACGCTCTCGCAGCGCGACCCGCTCCCGGTGCTCGCGCGCCAGGCCAGCCACAACCCAGACCCTGACGACAAGCACGACCGCGGCCGCGAGGCCGCCCTGCGCGGGGCCGCCTCCAGCCTCGCGCACTGGGACAAGGCGCGCTTCTTCGAGGTCTTCGAGGTCAAGGTCAGCGAGGGCGAGGTGCGCGGCGACGCCGTCCCCATTGACACGCTCGAGAGCATGTTGGCGGGCATGGAGCCCGGCATCGACTCCTCCTTCCTCGCTTACACCACCTTCACCCTCTTCTCCGCCTTTGCCAAGACCTGCAAGTCTTTTCTTACCCTCAACGAGCTCGCGCAGCTCGTCAATGCGCTCGACCACGCCGTCGCTGCGCGCCGCAGCACGCTGCGCTCCATGCGCTCCTAGCTCCTGCTGCAGGCTGTCTGACTCTCTTTCCTTGCCACGACACGGCAAGACCCGACCCGACCCGACCCGATTCCATTCCATTCCATTCCATTCGTTCGATTCGTTCGGCATGACTGACACCCGTGTCCTGGCTGACGCTTTTTGCTGTACCTAACTTAGATGTGTGATGAAGAATGTCTTCTGACTGACCTGACCCTGGCCGGCTACAGCCGCCCGCAGCGCACTGCGAGTTCAGGGAAATTATGCCAGCACGGATGCACCCAGGCGGGCTTTGCGCCGCCTTGCGCTGTCCCGCGCCGTCTTGCGCCATCCTGCGCCGCCTTGCACCGCCTTGCGCGGCCTTGCACCACAGCGCGCCTCGGACCTGGCCACTGCTCGGCAAACCGCCGGCCGCTTGTCAGCTGTGCTGACTCGGCGCGACTTGCTCGGTGCAAGCACGACTGGCCGGCCGGCCGGCCGACCACGCTAGGGACGCGACTCGGACGCGGACGCGGACGCGCAGCCGATTGGTTCGGCAGGCCGACCGAGGCCCAACCTGCACGGCCGGCCGCACGGCCGCGGCGCGTGTCGCATGAAAGAAAAAAACAGAGATCCCGGGTCATCATCTCAGCACGTGGTCGTCACCCGATCGCTTTGCTTTGCTTTTGATGTGGGCTCTTGCACCGCATCTGCTCGTTCTTTTCGTTTTCAAAGTTTGCTTCGATAAAATAATCAACAGGACCTGCGGCTGGCTGGCTGGCAGGCAGGCAGGCAGGCAGGCAGGCAGGCCAGCACGCTCCATCACAAGTCTTTCGTGCTTCATTTGATTGTTGCGGGCGGCGGCGGCGGCGGCGGCGGCGGAGGCGGCGGCGAAAATTAGTGCATCAATTGCTGCGCGCACAGTAGAAGACCGCAGGACCCGACCCAAGTCATCTACTACATGCATGCACACAGAAGTGCTCGCACATTCTCAGAGACCATGGCTCGCCATGGCTCCACATTTTCACAGGACATCACTCTGCGTGCTCAGCGCCTGCAAATGTGCGCTCTCATTCCAGCTGGCAATCGTCCATGATAGTGCCTCCCCCTCCAGCACGAGGGCATCCACGATGCCGACGGAACTGCGATTGCGAGCGAGCGACCTTGCGAGTTAGCCCCTCCCCCGCTTCCTCTCTCGCCGCAGGGCGCCGCCACAACGTACCAATTACTCGCGTGCGGCGGCACGTTGTTGTCAATATCCTCGGAGCCCTTGAAGAAGGTCCACAGCACCGTGAGCACGCCGCCGTGCGTGACGACCAGAACAGTCTTCGACGAAGAGGGTGCCGCGGCCCCGGCGTCCGCTGAGGCCGAGCCCAAGGCCGCGGCCATGGCCGCCGCGTCCTGCAGGGCGGCCCGCGCTCGCACGAACATCTCGCGACGCGACTCGCCGCCCGGCACCTTGTAGTCGGACGAGGCCTCCTCGAGGCGGCTCACCACCTCGCGCAGCTCGGCCGTCCTGCGCACGTCCGCGAGCCGGTGGCCCTGCAGCACGCCCATGTGCAGCTCGCGCAGCCGCGGCTCCAGCCGCAGTCCGGCCTCGGGCGTGGCGGTGGCGGCGCCAATCGCGACAGTCGCGGCAGCAGGCTTGGCCGCCGCCCGCGCCACAGCGGCCGCCGTCTCGCGCGCGCGCTGCAAGTCGGAGCACACGATGGCGTCGAAGCCCGCCGGGAAGCGCCGCGCCAGGTGCTCCGCCGTCACTTGCGCCTGCGACTCGCCCAGCGACGACAGCGCCGTGTCCAGCTGGCCTTGAAGCCGTCGCTCCCTGTTGAAGTCCGTCTGCGCGTGCCGCAGCAGCACGAACTTGACGCGGGTCCCGGCCATGAGGTTCACGCCGCGGCCCCTGACTCGGGCTGGTCTGTGTCGGCCTTTCGCGGTTTGCACCTCAGCCCACCACTCTCGGTCACGCACATAATTAATCACCTCAAAGTGCCTCAGGCTGGCGAGAAACCTCCACGCGCGCGTCAGAGCAAAGGGCTGCCAAGGCTCAGGCCGAGCCCTTGCAGGGCAACGAGAAGATGCCGTGGTCGGCCAAGCGGAAAGCCATGCAAAGTCAGCCTCATCAGGCAGTGACGCCGATTTCATCAGGATTGCAACAAGTCGCGATGTGAAAATCCGGCTTCTTTAGCCTGCCGCATGACGGCGATGCAGGAGATGCGACCCAAACGTGTTAGTAGGCAGGAAGGCACTGGCAGGCTACGCTAGGTCAGCAAGTGTCCAAAAACGAGGTGACAGCAGCACGGTACGAGTCAGGATGCACGCGCAGGTGGCCAACGTGAGGGGAGTCGTCAAAGCGCTCGAGCGTGACAGCGTCGCCTTGATCACGCATGCGACCCGCAATGGCCTCGACGTCGCGGTAGGGAATCATAGGATCGGCCTTGGAATACAAAAAGAGCTTTGGCACGCCCTTGCCGCCTGCGACGATGTCATCGTTGCGCGTCTGGGTCAGCACTGTGGAGCCCACCGAGAAGACTGCCGAGGCCAAGCCGACGCCAAGCAGGGTGGGTAGGCCACCCACGAGCCGGCCGGCGGCCAGCACGGCACCCGCAGCGACCGTAGCCGTGCCGCCAAGGATGAGTTTGCCGCCGTCTGCTACGGACAGGACCGCGTAGAGCGTTTGAGGCGTGAGTGCGCCGGGGCACGAGTCGAAGATGATGCCCTCCAGGCTCGACCATGTGCGCGCCTCGTCGGACGCCTCACGCCGGAGCTTCTGGAGCATGGGCCGCAGCACGCTCGCGCCATTGTTGCTGAAGGAGCACAGCACGACGCCAGGCCGCTCGCCGCGCTCATCGTACACTTCCTGGCAGGCGGCGCGCATAGAGCGCAGCGCCCGGCGCGGCGCGATCTTGTTCACCCCTACGAACGCCAGCTCGTGCGTCTTTTGCGTGTCCACCACGACGCGCGCCACGCGCGCGTGCGCCGCCAGCACGTCCGCATACTTTTGCACGTGGCTCGGCCGCGACTGCCACCAGCCCAGCACCACCACCACGAGCGGCCTGCTGCGCTGCTCCGTGCCCATGGTGCTCACGCGCGCGTCGCTTGCCTGCCGTCTGCTGCCGAGCTTGTTGGCGTACTGCTGCGAGCGCGCGCAGGCCTCGCCCAGCCTCGCAAAGCCTCGCAGGGGGCAGCGCGCGAGGCGAGGCAGCGCGAGTCAGCGTTGTCGTGCAGGTTTGCCTGCCCCGCTGCCTGCCTGCAGTGCTCGGCGCTGCTCGAGGCGCTGCCGCCCGCTGCCTGACGCCTGGCGCCGCGCCTGATTGTGAGGCCTGACGCGCCTGACGAGCCCCTCTTCGTTCTCGTGCTGCAGCCTACTGCAGTGCACAGCAGTCATCATCATGGTCAGCAACCACAACTTGACCAAGGAGCGGACGAACAATGGTGAGTGCCAGGCCAGGTGAAACCAGGCGAGCGCGCGCGGTCATCGCACGCGCGCCGCTCCCTCGCGAGGCCGCCGTCACGAGGCCCGCGCAGGCCGCGGCGCGGCGCTTGCTCGCTCCACTGCAAGCCTCTGACACTCTGACAGACAGTCTCTGACTGTGAAGAAATCATCGGATGAGCTACGCGTGCCTCGTAGTGGTCGTCAAACAGGCCCCCGGTCCCCGAGGCGCACAACCGCGCACACCCCATCCGCCTCGAAGAACCCCCGCCTCTGGCCGCGGCACTCCATACTTCCCCCAAAGATGAGGGCGAAGGACTCCCACAGCGAGGTTCCGCCGAGGGCACCGCCCGCGCGGAACCGAGCGGGCCACTGTCCCCGCGCGAAGCTGACGCCGGGCGCAGCGGGGGGGAAGAACTGAAGAATCGCGCCAGAGGCGCAGGGGGGCGAGGCCGCCAGAGGCGCAGGGGGAGGGCCGGCGGCGTGGCCGCAAATCCGCAACTTCTCGAGGACGAGCGATCGAGCCCTCGACGCCGCCGAGCCCGCCGCCGCAGCCGCCGCCGCGCAGCCGCCGCTCGCGCTCGCTTGCAAGAGGTACGTGGGCCCGCGGCCCGCCCGTCGCCGCCGCCGCCGCCGCCGCGGCCGCCGCCGCCGCCGCCGCCGCGCCCGAGCCGCGCCCGAGCCGACCTGAGCTTCCTGGTCGCCGTCATGCTCGCCTCGTCATGGCCGGCCTGGACGCCCGCCTTGCGGAGCGTAGCGTAGCCTGCCTGCCTGCGCGCGCGCGCCGCGCGGGCGCCGCGACCGGCCGGCCCCCGCGCCCCGCCCGCGCCCGCGCCCGCCACGACGCACGCCCGCGGCGCGGGCCTGGATGCGGCGCCGCGGCCGGGCGGACGAACGGCGGCTGGGATGACGCGGCGAAGGCCGCGCGGGCAGAGACGACGACGGCGGCGGCGGGCGCGCAGAGGCGCCGCGGACGCGCAGCGAAGAGGGAGGGAAAGAAGGCAGGGTGACTGACGTACGCGAGCGCGACGGCCGCGCGGCACTGGCACAGTTTGGAGGGTTCGACGAGGACGATGAGCAGCGCCGAGGCCATGCCCGAGGCGACGGCGCCGCCGGCGCCGCCGCAGAGCAAGGATGTGGGCGCGAGCCTCAAGGAGGGCCTCAAGAGCGCGTCGGCGACGGCCTCGGAGAAGTTTGGCAAGCCGTCGATGGGCGCTCTGGATGGCAGCGGCTCGTTCAAGGAGCAGATGCTGGAGCTGCAGCGCTGGGACCAGCCGTTCAACTCGGCCGTGGTGGTGGCCGCCGTCACCTTCGCCTTCTACATGACTCAGGGCGTGGAGGGCTACTCGCTCATCAACCTCCTCTGCTACGTCATCATCCTGCGCTTGGCGCTCATGGCCTCCATTCGGTACGCGCTCTCCGCCATGGAGGGCCAGGAGAAGCTGCGCTCGCTGCGCAACGCCCTCAACGGCACCGCTGACGCGATCGAGAAGTGGCTGCCAATCCCGGAGGACAAGCAGGTCTCCAACGTCATCTCCGGCTCCTCCAGCCTGCTCGAGGCCAAGGTCAAGGCCGCCTGCAAGTCCCTGGAGGAGGCCACGCACCCCACCGAGGCGGGCGTGCGCGCCTTCAAGGTCGTGATCGCGCACCTTGTCGTCGCCATCATTGTCTTCAAGATCTTCTCGCCCTACACGCTCATCTACCTCGCCTTCATGCAGCAGATGATCTGGCCGGCCACCTACAAGCGCTACCAGGACAAGATCGACGAGACCACGGACAAGGTCTGGGCCAAGGCCGAGCCGCACGTCGAGCAGGTCAAGGCCAAGGCGCAGGACGTCTACGCCAAGGTCGAGACGGCCGTCTCCGAGAAGCTTGCCGAGATCAAGGAGAAGCTCCACAGCCGCGCTTCCAAGGCCGACCAGCCTGCCGCCAACAAGACCGACTAAGCGTGCGCCGCTCGGCACCGTCCGGCCCGCCACCTCGGAGCCTGACTGATGGAGGAGGCCCTGATACGGCCCGATTATATTGTGCTTTCATACACGTGGATTTCTCTTTTCCGGGCTACCTTACCAACTCAGCTATCGAAGTTGGCTGCCGTGCTTTTCTTTGGTTGGCCCGTCTCGGAGCCACGTTGTCTTGTGCGGAGCCACGTTGTCTTGTGCGCGTCCCACGTATGCCCACTCCACTGCAAATCCTTCATGCTTTGGCCTGGCGGGCGCCAGCGCACTTCTTCTATCACAACAAGATCATCGCGCCTCGGGTGGAGGCGTCGAGGGCGTGGCGGTGCGCGTCGCCATGAGCGACTTGGCGTGAATGGCGCGCTCAACCTTGGCCACGACGCGCCCCTGCACGCGAACGAAGTGCTCCAGGAGCTCGTGTTCGCGAGCGCGTTGCTTGGCTAGCCGCTCGCGTTCCTCCTGCTCCGGATCCTCATGCAAGCTTGGCTGCCCGTCCGACTGCTGCTGCTGCTGCTGCTGCTGCAGCTGGTGGTCGCCGGTCAGCTTGGCGAAGAACTTCTTGCGCCCCGTGGTCGGGCTGGCTTCGCTATTCGAGGGCGAGATGGGCGGGCCCCGCAACGCGTAGGCGTAGCGCGACTCGTTCGCGGCCAGGGCCAGGTGCATGGCGCTGGCGTCGTTGAGGCGGCTTGACAACGTCGTGTAGGCCGGCGACCTCGGCAAAAGCATAAGAAGCCCGTACAGCGTGCGCAGCAACGCCGGTCGAAAGTTGCTGCCTGTGTTGACAAGCTCGAGCCGCAGGCTAAGAAAAGCCGGCGACTCGATCAGCTGGGCCAGCTTGTCGATCTCCATCAAGAAACCAACCGTGATGTGCGTCTCCGCGAGCCGTGTCACCAGCAGACTCGAAAGGTGGTAAGACTGCGCCAGCAGGCAGAGGCTCAGCGTGGCGATCGGGTCCAGGCACCACGTTCGGTACAGCGTGGCGAAGATATGCGTGTCGTCCTCCCCCTCGTCCTGGTTGGTGTTATTCTCTTCCTCGTCACTGCTGTTGGCGTCGCCGCCGCCCGAGGGCGTCAGCGGCACCTCGGTACCGCAGTACAGGCGCCAAGACCGCTTCAGCCGCGCGCGGAAGGCGCCGAGCTCGGGCGCAGTGAGCAGGATCAGGTTCAGCGTCTGCACCACGAGGTGCGCAAAGTCCAGGTCGGCTTCCTTGTCGATCTCCCGCGCTAGAATAAGATACACCGTGCTGGGTTCCAGCAGCACACACAGCTTGCGGATCACAAAGCTGCCGCGCGTGTCGAAGAGCGTGCGGTCCTCGTGAAAGACCTTGATGATTTGGCCCACCACACGATCCATGCGGCTCATGTTGCGCGCGATGCGCGCCAGCACCTCAAGGTCGAGGACTACCAGGTCGTCCGAGGTGTCCGAAAGCGCTGCCAGCATCGCCGGCGTCAGCCGCTCCAGATGGTCCATCATCTCTGTCGGATACTTGTCAAGCAGCAACAGCACCCAGGACAGCGCCGCCATGCGCGTCGGCTTCTCGGACTCGCTGCCGCTGCTCATGTCACCGCTCCCACCGAGGCCGCCCGCCGGGCCGCCCAGCCCAATCTGGCCGCCCGCGTCGCCGTGCGCCGTCCCAACGCCAGCACCGGCACCGGCACCGGCGCCAGCGCCAGCGCCAGCGCCGCTGTCGCCAGCACCGCCGAGGCCGCCGCCCGCCGCCTCGGGCCATGCCCCGGTCGGCCCGAGCCGCAGCTTCTCCGTCACGACCGCGATCAGCGGCCGCAGGTCAAACTCAAGCGTGCCGGTGCGCACCAGGTCCAGCAGCGCCGCGTGCGCCTTGCCCGCGATCGCCTTGATGTCCGCCTCGGTGTCACTCAGGCACGTGAGCAGGACGCCCGCCAGGTCCGCGTAGGCCGGCGAGAGGCGTTCCTTGAAGAGTTCCAGCAGCTGCAAAATCCACGTCACCGCCGTCAGCCGCCCGAACCTTTGAGCGCGCGCGCACTGATGCGTGAGGATCGCGACCACCTCCAGCACGATGTCCTCCTCCAGCCGGTCGCGGCCCGTCTCCTGGATCTCTGCCAGAAAACGGTCCAGCGCCTTGATGGCCAGCTGCTTGATCTCACGCTTCTGGTCGCTCAGCATGTTGAAGATGCCCTCCAGCACCTTGGGCAGGTGGTGCAAAAAGTCGATCTCCGGCACCGAGTCCAGCGCCAAAATCCACCCAATCAGGAACTGCCGCGTGTACGGGTTCGACTTGACCAGATGCTTCTCCAGCAGCGGCACGAAAGTGTCCACCTGAAAGGTGTCGCTGTTTTCCGTGACGATCTCCTTCATCAGCCGGTCCAGCAGCTGTGCACCATTCTTCACGTCCACGTCAAGGTCAGTGAAAAGCCGGAAGAGCCCGTCGAAGAGCGCGTCAAAGTAGTTGAGCACGCGCCGACGCGCCACCTTGGCCACGTTGTACAGCGCCTCGCACGCGTAGTACCTCACGCGCGCCTCCGGATCGTCGAAGCACTTGAGGATGGGCGGCAGCAGGAACTGCAGAAAGTTGGGCGTGTTGGTCGGCCCCAATCCCAGCGCCACGGCCGCCAGCCCGATGAGGCCGCCCTTGCGCTGGCTGCTGTTCATCGAGCATGCGTAGTCCATCGTCAAGATGTTGATGAGCGTCACCACGTAGTCCGCGCCGCTCTGGTCCGTCGCGCTCGCTCCGATTTTCTCGCGCACGATGCGCTCGATCTCGATCGCGCCCACCTTGCGCTTCTCGTACGAGCGATCGCTCAGCCCGCGCACCACGCCTGGCGGCAGGCTCACGCGCACCACCGGCCGCACGGGTTCGCGCCGTGGGTCGTCCCGCCGCTCGGGCGCCACGGCTTGCTGCTGCTGCTGCGGCTGCTGCTGCTGCTGCTGCGGCTGCGGCTGCTGCTGCTGCGGCTGCGGCTGCTCGCCGCCCGCCGCGCCGCCCTCCGCGGCATCCCGCGCATCCTCGCCGCCGCCGCCGCCGCCGCCGCCGTCGCGACCTGCCTCCATGCTGCCGCCGCGTGGTTTGATCGGGCTTTGGATTCGGATCCGGGACCGAAGCGCCTCTCATCACTCATCACACGCACTGGCAATCAAATCAACGCTCAACGACAGGCGCGCATCATGCGCCACCGGCACAGATCAGCCCTCGGCTCAGAGCGAAGACCCAAGGCTGACGCATTCACAGCAGCCAGCCACTGCAGACAAAGCGCTCTTCTGCAAAGGCTCTTTGGTCATGTTTGTGACTGCGATACGGACAAAGGAATTCGGAGATGGTGCAAGGATCGTACATCGGATTTGGCCATCGAAGAGAGAGAGGGTCTTCTTGCTAGCTAGAGGTTGATGTGCTCGCTGACGTGGAGACGCGGAGATGGCCGGGGATCGGTCAGGATGAGGACGAGAAGAAGGAGCCTAAAATGCCTGCGCGGAACATGTACGATGATGCTGTCTGCCAGCCATCCCGCCTTTGCTGCTACGTCACCAAAGCGCCAGTAAGTCCGGCAGCAAGCTTTAGCTGGTTTGTAAGGTTGCTCGCAGCTCGCAGCTCTCAGCTCGCAGCTCGCAGCTTGCTCGAAGCTCAAAAGGTTTTACCACTGATGACACGTGTACGTGGCACGCGCCAGCCGGAGACTGGCAAAACAGATTCACGCGCGCGGCCCGCGTGCGCGCGGCTCGCGTGCGGCCGACGGGCGGTCGTGTGGGCGGCCGGCGGCGGCGGCGGCGGCGGCGGCGGCGACGGCGACGGCGACGACGAGAACGGTGGCACGCGGCACAAGAGATTATTGCATCATGGCAGCCCTGCTGCGTCGCTTGAGCCTGGGCAAGCGGCGCAGCCAGGACGCCGCGTATCTTGCGGAAGAGGCCAAGATCATAAGCTACCGCAGCGTGAGCATGGACCACGTGGAGTCCATGCTGGCAGACGTCATGGACGGGAGGCTCGCCAAGGACGTTCGGCTCTTCGTTGCTGTGCGCGACCTCGGCGGTGGCTTCAAGAAGGGCGACACCATCGAGCTTGTCCGCGTCGAGGACCATAAGCTCCATGGCCGCGTGCCGTTCACGGAGGGCAAGCTCGTGGAGTTCAGTGAGGGCGTTGACGCGGAAGAGAAGGCGCGCCAGGATTGGACGACCGAAGACGTGGCCGAGCATGTGGTGCTGGCAGCCACGCGCGAAATGCAAGGTGACCAAATCTACCTGGGCCTGCTCGAAAAGCGGGACGTGGGCGAGCCGTTCCAGGGTTCCTTCGTGAGCCAGGCTCGCCAGTGCAAATTCGCTGAGCTTGTGAGCGCTCTCTCAGATCACTTTGCCGCCAAGACACACGAGCAGCGCTTCGTGTGGCTGGACTTGTTCAGCGCCAATCAGCCTTTGTTGACGACGAGCGACAGCAGCCTGCCGGCGGAGATTCTGCAGGCCCGCGAGCGCTACCTAAGCAACGGGCTGCACGCCGCCATCGCGCGCTTCGAGGACGCTCTGCTCTTCTTCGATCGCTGGGACGAGCCCATGCCGCTGCAGCGCGCATGGTGCGTGTGGGAGATCTACGGCGCCGTCACGAGTGAAAGGCCCGTGCAGGTGCTCTACGCGGCCGGCGAGGAGGATCGCTTCATGGGTCAGCTGCTGGAGGACGAAGATCAGATCGCGATCGTCATGGCCGATAAGATGGACATGCGCAAGGCGCGCTGCTGGAAAGCCGAGGACAAGGCCATGATAGACAGGTCGGTGCGGGAGAAGCTGGAAGGCGGCTACACAACGCTCAACATGGTGGTCCAGGCCCGGCAACGGGCCTGGCTCGCCGACATCGCCCGCGCCCGCGTCGCCCAGCTCCGGCACCGCCAAGACCACGAGCCCTTGGAGCTAGCGCACATGCTGCATCAGGTGGCGACGCTGCTGTATGACCAGGGCATCTACGAAGAAGCGCTTCAGCTGCACCTTGAGGCCCTCGGCGCTTACATAGAGATACTCGGGCCGCGGCATGCCAGCGTGGCGATCACGCTAAACGATATTGGCCAAGTTTACCGTCAGCAGGGTCGCTACGAGGACGCCCTGCGCTACTACGAGGAGGCGCTGGCAACCAAGACAGAGGTGCTCGGGCAGGAGCACGCCAGCGTCGCGGACACACTCAACAACATTGGCATCGTGCACTACCGCCAAAGCCGCTTCTCCGAGGCGCTGCGCTGCCACGGGGAGGCGCTCGCCATCAAGCAGGCCGCACTCGGCCCTCGGCACGCCAGCGTGTCCCGGACGCTTATGCACGTGGGCAGCGTCCACTTCAGCCTGGGCCAGTACCAGAAGGCACTGCGGTACTACAAGGAGGCGCTGGACATCATGCAGGAGACCCTGGGCCCGCGCCATGCTCACGTGGCGGACGCGCTCGTCAACATCGGCATCGTGCAGTACAGTCAGGGCCGCTACGAGGACGCGCTGCGGTACTACAATGACGCACTGGACATTTTGAAGGAGGCGCTCGGCGCGCGGCACGCCAACGTGGCGGACACGCTCAACAACATCGGCGAGACCTGCCGTGCGCAGGGCCGCTTCGAAGATGCACTGCGCTACTACACGGAGGCGGTGGAGATCGCGCGAGAGGCGCTGGGGCCTCGCCACCACTCCGTGGCGGCCGCCCTCACCAACATGGCGCTCCTCTACGAGGGCGAGCGCCGCTTCGACCAGGCCTTGCCCCTCGTGGAGCAGGCGCACTCCATTTTCCTCGACTCGCTCGGCACGGACCACCCTTCCACCGCTCTCGCCGCGACCCTCCTCGAGGACTGCCGCGCCGCGCTCGACGCCGCCTGACCTGACCGTCAGCCAGATGATCGTATCATGCCCAACTTCAAGTTGAAGTGTGGTGAGCGTCACAGTCACTCTGGCCGGCCACGGCAGGGCCAGCCACTGCCAGCGGCAGCAGCCAAAATCTCTCAGCCAGAGCCTCTCGAAGCTGCTGGTGACAGTTGCTCTACTGTTGCACGTCCTCCGTCGTGCGTCGTCGCTAGCTAGCTAGCTGCAGCGCGGGCAGCAGCCGCCAGGCAAGTGGTGCGCGGGCTGCCAGTGGCGCCACCACGTGAATCCGAACTCGGACTCTTCAGCCGCGCCGCCGCTTCCAGGGCACGACCCGGCCAAGACGCGCCAAGACGACCGAAGAACTCGGCTAGGAGCACCGCCTCCAGCCGCGCGCCGCCGCGCGCGAGACCGCCTGCGCGGCCCGCAGGCGCTCGGGCCCGCGCGCTCGCGGCGGTTCTGCGCGGCTTGCTACGGCCGCATCCCGGCATCTCATCCATTCCAAATCAGTTTGACGCGCGGGCAGAGCCTCGACGCGCGGCGGCGGCGCCCGCGCGGCACCATGGGCGAGGGCGGCGGCGGCGGCGCGGCGCGGCGGCAGCAGAGGCAGGAGCAGGAGCAGGAGCAGGAGCTAGAGCAGGAGCTGCAACGGCGGCAGCAGGAGCAGCAGCAGCGGCGGCAGGGCATGGACCTGGACCATGACGAGCGCAAGGCCGAGCGCAGGCAGCAGGAGGAGTGGATGTCCGGGGGCGCGTCGTCGTCGGGCGCGGCACACAAGGACACGGAAAAGGAGAAGCAGCAGCGGCAGCAACACTCGCACTCGCAGTCACCGCTGGAGCAGGAGGAGCAGCAGCAGGAAGTGCAGCAGCAGGAGGACAAGGCAGAGGGGCAGGCGCACGGCGACAAGGAGGACGGCAGCGACGAGGAGCTGAATGGAGACGATGAGGGACCCTTGGACTCCTTCCCTGTGCGCGGCGCGTCGGCGAGCTCGATGGACTCGGAAGAGCGGCGCCGCGAGCTCGACCTGCCGCAGGACGAGGAGCAGACGAAGCGGTGGATGTCTGGGCGCTCCGAGAAGAGCAATGGCAGCGCCAAGGACGTGCGCGACGAGAAGTTCAATGAGGATGACGAACCAATGCGCTCGTATCCGGTTCAAGCCGCTGATGCGGATCATGAGGAGGGAGACGCGAGCGCCTCAGGCTGGTCGCCGGACCTGAACAAGGCGTACAGCACGAGCCGCGTGCCAAACCACGTGCTAGTGGAACCGGCGCTAGATCCGGCAGAACTGGAGAATCTGCGGCAGTCCAAGTCAGAGTTCATGGCGCAGCAATCGGCCATGTGCCTCGAAGGCGTAAATCTGACCTCCGGCGAGTACGCCATCGACATCGACATGGACGACGACAACAGCGCGGCGAGGCTCTCCACGGACGTGGCACAGCTGCGCGAGGAGGTCCGGGAACACTTCGAGTATGTGGCAGGCGGCGTCATCTTTCCTAACGTCGCCTGGGTGCTGTACTGGGACCTGCTCATCCTCTTCCTCATCCTGTTCTGCGTCATCTACGTGCCCTTTCAGATCGGTATCTCCGACGGCCAGCTCGTGTATCAGCGCGGCTTTGCGTTCCTGGTCTTCACCATCATCAACGTCATCTTCATCATCGACGTCGTCATCAACTTCTACCGTGTCTACTACGACGACCAGGGCCGCCCCGTCATCAATCGTCACACGATCCAGAAGAACTACCTGGCTGGCTGGTTCTGGATCGACTTTTTCGCGTGCCTGCCGGTCGATATCGTTTACCGCTTCATTGACACCAACATCGGCGGTGGCATCAATGTGCTGGCCTTTGTCAACATCCTACGCGTCTTCCGTCTGGGCCGCGCCTACCGCATTATCCAGACCAACAGCCGTCTGCTGCACCTGCGCCTGCGCTGGCAACAGCCCTTCATGCAGCTGGTCTTTGTCATGAGCGTCTTCTTGCTCTTTGCGCATTGGGGCGGCTGTATGTTCGTCTTCGTGGCCCTCGTTGAGGCGGGCAGCTTCAAAGAACAGGACCTGCTGAACAGCGACAACCCGAACTGGCTGCAGAGCTACACGGAGTCCGGCGAGATCGACGTCGTCGGCAACGAATTTCACGCCATGATGGGTCGCTACACACTCGCGCTCTGTAGGTTTCTCCTTTCACGGCTCCGGGCAGCCGCTCACCCTCTCACTTTTTTTTCTTTCCCGCGGACTGACGCTCTCTCACACTCGCTTCTCTTGGCGGCCTCTTTGCGCAGACTGGGCCATCACCACCATTACCTCGGTCGGTTATGGTGATATCACGCCGCTCACCATGGCGGAAACTTGGTACACGATCGTCTTCGAGCTGCTGGCCGGTCTGCTGTGGTCGTACTTTCTCGGTGTGGTCATTGCAACGCTGGAGGAGATGCAGGCCAAGACCAAGGAGTTTCAGGCGCGCATCTCCGAGGTCAACGACCTGGTGGCCTACTTCCAGAGGCTGCCCAACAAGGAGGACGAGGGCCTGCAGCCCTTTGACGACGATAACCTGGCCACAGACGCCCGCATGTTCTTGCACAAGCAGTTCATGGCCGCCGGCGGCAAGAGCGACGGCACGCGGCTCACGGACATTGCCACCGTGCTCGGCCGCCTGCCCCCGCGCCTGCGCAACCGGCTCTGCCTTGCGCTTGTGCGCAACGATCTCGCGTCCATCGCGTACTTCCGCCACTTTGCGATTGACCTGCACACGCTCGGCGGCGTTGCGGCACTGTGCCAAGTCCACCAGTACGACACCGGCGAGATCATGTACATCGAGCGCGACACGAGCTCCAACAAGCGTGGCGTCTTTGTGGTGCGCGAGGGCGTGGTGGCGGTGTGTGAGGCCAATACAATCCGCACGCGCACCATGCGCATCTATGCGGCCTGCGGGACCATCATGGAGGACTACGCGCTCTTCCCAGACGGCGCGCGTGAGATCCCACCCATCATCACCGTCGCGTTCTGGACATTTGCCGAGGTCCTCTTCGTGCCTCGAAGCGCCATTCGCGCGCTCTTCCGGCTGCACCCCGAGGCCTGGCACGCGGTCGGCAAGTGGCACATCCTGCGCCGCAAGCTGGTCTTCTGGGCGCACTCCATCGTGCACCCACCGCGCGAGGGCACGCCGACGGAGCACCAGGCTCAGCTTGTGCAACACCGGCGCGCCATTAACCGCTTCTCCAGCGATGCCTTCCAGCGCCAGGCCAACGCCGACGACGGCACGCATATTCTCAAGGTCATTGATCAGCAGCGCCGCGTGCAGCCGCACGACGACAACGACACCGATGACGGCGATGACAAGGCCAAGTGAGCTGCGCGAGCCGTGAGGGCACGCACGAGCCGAAAACCACCGGCGACTTTTCCCTGCCACGGCAGACAAATCGAAAAGAAATCAAACCTATTTACCTTGCCGCTCTTTTTGGTCAAATCCTCTCAGTCACAAGTTCATCTGCTCCTGCTGCTGAAGGACGCTCAGCAGCTCTGTGCGGTCCGCCGCATGCATGCCGTTCACCACCGTCAACGCCGTCGTCACCGACGGCCGCTGCCGCAGTTCGAGCGCGAGATTGGCGAAGACGTCCTGCTGGTCATCTGCGTCCAGCGTGGCGAAAGCCCCGCAAATCGCGGGGCCGTCCGCCGGCTCATCGCTGTCGTCCGCTTCCACCCGTCCCGCGCCGGCGTCCTGCGCCTTGCGCAGCGACGGCCGCCGCGACGACCTGGCTTGGTCCTTGAGCTCGTATCGCAGCTGCGTGATCTGGGTGCGCAAGCTCTTGATCTCGCGCGACAGCACCTTGCAGCGGTCAAAGTACGTCTGATATTGATCCGTGTCCAGCACTTCGGATGCCACCACGGCCTCGTGCCGGACCTCTGCCCTTGCCACGTCGCAAAACACGCTGCGCATCACCTCGTCCACGAGCTCCGCCATGAGCTCGCGCTGCTCGCTCGGCAGAGTCTCTGCCAACCGCTCCATGCACGTGAGTGCCATGGCCGTGCGCAGCCGAACAGGCTCGCCAGCCCACGTTCCGGCCACCACCTTGGCCTGGTCGAACTTGAGCCTGCACAGCAGCGCCACCGAGGCAAACTTGTCCAAATCCGCCTCGAAGCCGCGGTGCCAGTCGGAATACACGGCGCGACTGCGCCGCTCCAACGCAGCGGCGGCCGCCGCGGTCTCGCCCTCGCCCTCGCTCGTGGCGGACGAGTCTGACGACGTCGAGGCCCGCCGCGAAGAGGTCGACGGCCGCCGCCCCTGCCCGGTTTGCGTCTCGCCGCTGTACCGTCTCTGCGCGGCGCTCATGGGTCTCCGCGCATGCTGCACTTCCTCGAGCGGTCCTGCCACGAATCGCCTCGCGCTCTGCGGTCTCTTGCGCAGCTCGCCTCCGTTTGGCGTCGCCACGAAGTTCGCGTGCACCCTCTGGTCCCGCTGCCGCTTTGCCTCCTTGAAGTCATACGACTTTCCGTGATGGTGTTGACGTTGCTGCAACCGCTGCTGCTGCTGCTGCTGCTGCTGCTGCTGCTGCTGCCGCCGCCGGAGCGGCTCTCCTGCCCGACGTTGGCCCCCAGCCGGAACCGCCCAGGTCGGCGGTAGAATAGGCTCGCGCGAGGGCCTCCTCGGCGGCGTTCCGCGCGGCCTCGTCTGCATCGTCGTGCAGCGCTCCTCTCGTCACCTCTCCTCTCCGCCACAGCTCTGCCGTCGCAATCTCCCCGCCTCGCAGCACTCCAATGACGCAAAGCGGCGCTCGGCAGGCAGCTGAGGCGTCCTCCGAGCACGCTTCTTTCTCTTCTTCACCACAACCTGAACCCGGACAGATGAAGGTCCCCGCAGCGCTCTCCATAAACTAGGTGTGCACCTCGCGCACCCCGGTGCGCACCGAGCCGTTCGCCGCACGCGCGGTTCGGTGCGGCCCACATGCCCTTGTAAAGGCGTGCGGATGCCACAGGATGCGGCCCTGCGCGCGGTCCCGTTTCGCGGGACCCGGGCATGCCGTTGCGGAGGAGGCGGGCGCGGCGCAGGAGATGGAGAAGGAGTCGAGAGACGAGACCGGGTTCGCGAGCTTGGCTCGGCTCGGTCGGCGAGGAGAGCGAGCGCAGCGCGTGCTCGTCTGCGCGGGGCTCCTGGTCGGGCGAGGTCTTGCGTGGTCGCGGCCAGGATGAGCGGGGCCACGCCCGGCGCGCAGGGCAGCCTGGTGCGGTACAACAACCCGGTGCTGGTGAGCACGACCAAGGACAAGAGCGAGCGCAAGGCCGGCGCCGGGAAGAAGCTGGCGCCCGTGGAGATTGGCGGCAAGGAGCTGACGCAGACGGAGGATATCCTGAACTCGATCCTGCCACCAAAGGAGTGGACCAAGAATGGCCAGCTCTGGGTGCAGTATGTGTCGAGCACGCCGGCGACGAGGCTCGACGTGGTGAATTTGCAGGAGCAGCTGGACCAGAAGCTGCAGCAGAGGCAGGCGCGCGAGACGGGCATCTGCCCGATCCGCGAGGAGCTTTATGCGCAGTGCTTCGACGAGCTCATTCGGCAGGTGACCATCAACTGCGCGGAGCGCGGCCTGCTCCTGCTTCGGGTGCGCGACGAGATCCGCATGACCATCGCAGCGTACCAGACTTTGTACGAGTCGAGCATCGCCTTTGGCATGCGCAAGGCGCTCATGGCGGAGCAGCGCAAGGCCGAGCTGGAGGCGCGCATCAAGCAGTTGCGCGGCGAGAAGAAGGACCTCGACTCGCAGGTGGAGGAGCTCAAGTCCAAGTGCGACGATATCGAGCAGACCTCGGCCGCGCGCAAGCAGGAGGAGGAGGAGAAGCACCGCGAGGAGGTGGACTTTCTCAAGGACACCAACGAGCAGCTCAAGAAGAACCTTGAGAGCCTCCTTTCTGCGCCCAAGAAGTGAGAGCTGGCGCTTTGCATATTGCAAGCGTTCTTCAACAAGCGAGCGCGCTCTTTGCCGCATGCAAGCGAGCGCGTTGCGACATCCGGGCCAAGCTCTGCGACATGCGAGCGAGCGAATTGCAACAAGCGAGCTAGCGCGCTCCAACAAGTGAGGAGGCGCTTTGCAACGTGCGAGAGTGGTCTATTGTACGCGTAGCTTGATGTGGTGAAGATCGGGGAGAGCGTTCCGCAGCCTATGTGCAAACTTACAGGCGCACAGGACATTTTGGGCGTCCGTGTGGCAAGGCTTCGTGACGCAAGCTCAAGCCTTTTGTGTGTGTACCAATCAGAGCAGAAACAGGGCGAGCGGGTGTTGCGTGGAACGGCGCAAGGAGTCTGCGACATCGAAAAAGTCTTACGAACAAGCTCTAGTTTAGTAGCAGAAGAATACCAAGAAGAAGAACAAAAAGAAGAAGAAGGTGATGACGGAAAGCACTGACAGGGACTCTGGAGGAGAATACACGACCACATGACTCGGATGAGGGGAGACTCTGACTGTGACTGAATGAGTTCATAGATACGCTGACAGGGATTGAAAGGGTTCGTGACGGTGGAGACTCCGACAGCGACTGAACGAGCACACGATGGAAGCAAAGGTTCCAACCAGGCAATTCCAGCGCAGCGCACGCAGCGCGTGCGTGCTCGCGTGCTCGCATACAACTAAGCACCTTTGCTTGTCTCCTCTCCTCTCCTCTTCTCTTCCCTTCAAATGTTATGTTCCTCTGCAGTGGGCAGCGCAACAACTTGAACACAGCAGCGGCATCGTCAACGGCGACAGCACATACACACACACGAAGGAAGAGGTCCGAATCAAAGTGGTAAGATAAAGTGGTGTATGAGTTCCAGCCAGCCAGACAGCGTTGGCGAGCGTGCGCAGCGCGCGCCCGAGCGCAAGGCGACGCGCTCCTTGCCTCTCGTCCTCCGTTCTTCCTTCCCCTTGTTTGTGTTGACACGCTCGCGGTCAAAGTCGTTCGGTAGGGCAGGGCAGCGTGTGAATGAATGCCTGGTGGCCAAAATCAGTCAAGCTCCATGCTGGTCGTGGTCGCGGTCGTGGTCGCGGCGGCACCTGGCGCGGCCTGACGCGCGGCAGCGGCAGCGGCATTGTCCGGGGTTGATGGCTCGCTCTCACCAGCGGAGGAGCGCGAGGAGAGGCTGGACGGGTCGGAGGAGCCGGCACTCCGGTTGAAGCGCGGGTCCTTGAGGTCCATATCCCAATCCCATCGCCCTAGACGGAGTTTAATCAGGATAGCCATATTATCCCTAGTAAATCGGCTCTCCTGCTTGCGCTCGACTGACCTGTTGCTATCATGATTCTAATCATTTTTGGAACTTTCAACTACTGGGTTTGTATGGAAGCGTAAAGTGTTGGTCACTTCCGACTGGCCTGTGCGGATGCTGAGGCCAACTTGGGCTGCATCAAGGGCACGATGGACTCGTGCTGAGGCTGCTGCGAGAGGATCTTGAACTATGGCTTGATGGGGTGTCGGTGTAGCTGGCTTGGGCTACGTGGTCGTTCCTGCTCTGCGCTGTAGGGGTACCGGACGAGGCACTGGCGCTGCTCGAATCGACATGATCGAGGCAAATGGGCGAAGGTGTTCCGTTGACGTTTGTCTTGCGCTTCTTGAAGCCTTCGTGAGGCTCGACGCGCACGCGCGTGTGCCACTTGGAAAAGCAGGTTGTGCGTTCATTCTTTCTCATGAACACGTGCAGAGGCACACCGCAGATGGTGCAACGACGGTGCGTTTGCTTGCCGCAGATGACGCAGAGCCGCTTGGCGGGAATCCTCTTGTTGTTGGCGTTGAAGGATGCCTTTCCCGCTGCCTCTGAGTCATGTTGCAGTGCGGCATCGAGGCGGATGTCGCGGGCTTGGCCGTGGTTGAAGAACTTCTGCAACTCGGGGGTTCGCTTGCGCTTACCGGCGGTCACGAGGTCCCTCGCCGCTTCCCTGGTGAGCCCAGTGGGCTTGGGCATGCTTGGCTGCATGTTGAACTCCACCTGCGCCGTATCGAGCTGCCTGCTCCTGTAGACGTGACGGACCATGTCGACAGTGAGGCGGAACGAGACAGTGCTGAGCGCTTCAGAGCGGTTCACCTTGTCGCGGAGGGCCTTTAGCCCGTCGCTGTCTTCGAGGTTGCTCTTCCTCGCAGCCTGTAAGTAGCGGTAGACCACGATGGCGTTGACAACGAGCTGCTTGTACGTGCGCAACGCGATGTTCTGGTCGCAGCTCAGATTCATGCACTGCGTGTTGGTGATCTGCTCCACGTACTGTGTGCTTCCGTCGACGCCGCCCTTTGCGACGTTGTATAGCTCCTGCGGTAAGCACTTGATGACATGCACGGGCCGCATGGGCCCCTTCAGAGCGACAAGCTTGCGCATGGCGCGCCACAGCCGGAAGTGCGAGCTCAGCACCGCCCCCTCCTCCTCGCCGAAGATGGCAGGTGGCTTGGGCGGCGCACCCGCTGTCGATGCTCTGGTGCGCCCATGTCGTGAGCTTGTCCGCCCACGGTTTCAGAGCGCGCTCCATGGCGAGCCGGGCGTCCGGAGGCACTTCAACGAGGCAGGCGTACAAACACGAACTCGTGCTGGCAGCAACGTAGAGCACGTGATCGATTTGGAGGACCACAGCTTGGTGCAAGACTTGCGCGCGGTGCTCGGCAGGTATGGCCTTCCACCAAGTCTCGTCCCCCACGTGTTCATCTGGGTGCTCACGATACGTGCGTCTACCGCGCCTCCAGGCGCGACGCGCGTCTTGATCTCGACGCTGCATAGTACTGACGATGCGTCGCACTCCGCGCCTGGAAGCCGGACGCGAGCGACTCCATCCGGCGAGACTGCGAGCCCCGGAACGGTCTTGTGCTGAATGAGGCCGACCTCGAACATGCACTCGCACCACGCGTCGGTTCGTCGACCAACGCAAGTATGTCTTCGAAGTCTTGCTGCGCAGCGGCCTCAGCACGAGCATCCTCGTCGCCAAGCTCCTCTCCTTCTTCGTCTTCGTCCCCTGTGTCCCGCTTGTCCAGGGGCACGAACTCGCTGTCGCTGTCGCTGTCGCTGTCGTCCTCCACGCGGTGGTTAGGCCTCGCCGATGCCATGATGTCGCAGTGCGGGCCCGACTCCACGTCCAAGCGCTGCGGCAGGGGCGTGCGAGCTGAGAGCAGGCACAAGGCACCCGCCAGGGCCGCCTGCAGCCGCGCGCCGCAGCGCCTGCGGCTCCAGCGCGCTCCGCGACGAAGTCGCGCGCGAGCTCCCCCCAAAGCCGCTCTGGGCGAACTGCCGAGCTCATCTCATCCTAACCACCACGCCTTCGGCCAAAATGAATAGGGGGCAGGAGCCTTGGGTCGCTTCGAGTGGGCCTCTTCAAGCTCGGCCCCATCGCTGCGTTTTTGATCGAATGCGGAACTAACTTCGCCAGACTCTAGGCCACTTTTTTGGAGCAAATCGGGAGTAAAGTACCCTCTTAATACGCTTTAGTGCCCCCTGTGCCGGGCGTCACCGAGGGACCCCCGCGTGGTAGGCGGATACGAGTAAGCATAGAGGTGTGATTGGGATATAGGAGGAGGTGCGCCGCGCGAGACCCTGGTCGGGGGCGACAGCGGCAGAGTCGACAAGGCGGAGGCCCTCCAGAAACTCCTTGTAGTCGATGCTGCCATCGCTGTTGCGGTCGAGCGAGCGACGGAGCTCCTCAATTCCAGTTTTGGAAAGTGGCTGGTCGAGGAGCTCATTGATCGTCTCCATGCCGGACTGAAACTCCTCCACAGAGATAGTGCCATTGCCATCGACATCGAACATGCGGAAGGCGGACTTGAGGTGGATGCGGTTCTGATAGAGCGCGTTGGCGATCTGCTGGACCACGCCCTCCTGCCAGGACTTGGCGGCGGAGGAGCGGTCGCGCACATGGAAGGCGTCGACGAACTCGAGGCCAGAGATACGGCCCGAGTCGTTGGTGTCGATAACCTTGAAGAGCTTGTCGGCGTCGGCGCGTTCGAGCGGGAGCTCCAGAAAGGAGCGCAGACCCTGGGCCCAGTCGTCGTGGGTGATGAAGTCCTGGCCACTGGTGGCAAACTTCTTGAAGGCCTCGCGAATGGAGTCGGTGCGCTTGAAGATGGCCTGGCCGATCTCCTTCAGGTGCGTCCTGGTCCAGTCGTCAAGACTGTTCCAAAAGATGCGGTTGTCATCCTTGCGGGGCGAGGGGATCTTGTCGGGGAACTCCTGGCGCGTGATGCGCTCAATCTCGATGAGGGATTGGGAGCGCGCGAGCCGGGCGGGGGCGCCGTCGGCGCCGCCTTCGGCGGTGGTGGCGGCGGCGGCGGCATCGAGGGCGCCGGCGTCGCCGATGGCGTTGAAGGTGACCTCGAAGCGGTTGGAGAACTCGTTGAAGTCGATGGCGCCCGAGTCGTCCTTGTCGACGATGCGCATGAGCTCGAAGATCTCCTGCTCGGTCATGCCGAGATTGAGCCGGCGTAGCGTGCGCACGAACTCGTCGAAGCTGACGCGGCCGTCATTGTCGATATCGAACTCGGAGTAGGCGCGCTTGATGTCGGCGCCCACGATACTGTACAGCTTCTCGCAGATGCGGCGCACGATGGCATCCTGCCAGCCGGAGTCCTCGCGGCGGACGCTGATCTGCCAGCGCGAGAGAAACTTGGTGTAGTTGATGCTCTTGCCGTCAGCCTCGAGCTCGGCGAGCTGCGGCTGGTAGTGCAAGAAGGGCAGCTCCAGGTGCAGCACGGACTGCAGGCCATGGGCCCATTGAACGCGCGAGACGAGGCCGGTGTGTCTGGTGTCATTTTGGTTGAAGTACCAGTAGAGGTCGATGCGCTTGTCGCAGATGTTCTCGGTGATCATCTTGACGGCGTCGCGCTCGAGCATGGCCTCGCGCTCCTCGTCGGTGATGAAGGAGCCGGTTTGGATGTTGTGCGCGTAGAACTGCTGGATTTCGGGCTGCAGGTCGGGGCCGAAGGCGATGAAAGCGCCCTTGTTGGTCTGCGTGCCGCAGTAGCGGCTGGCACTGAAGATGGTGATGAGGCGGCCGTTGTGCAGGACCTCAAAGCCCTCCGGCACGCACTCGTGCGAGCGCACGACGAGGGCGATCTGGTTGGCGGCACAGAACTTTTGCGTGACGAGTGGGCCGAACTCGCAGCCGGCACCGCGGTCCGAGGGCCGCTTGTAGCGCAGCGGGCGCGGGTAAGTGGCGGTGGGGCGCGGGTCCGACCAGAGGATGTCCTCGTAGATGCGATCCTCGAAGGAGGTGCCCTCGAGCGGCGGCTCGCGGCGGCGGTTGATCTCGCGGATGTGCTCCAGCTTGACGCCGTCGTTGCGGAAGAGGCCGCCGTGGCAGACGAAGACGCGCTCCTGGATGAGAGCACACAGCGGGAGCGCGTCGAACATGGCCTGGCACAGCATGTAGAGCTTGAGCGAGGCCAGGCGGTCACCCGGACCGAAGACGTTCATGCGGCGGCGCATCTTGGTGGGGCGGTCCAAGGAGTTGCGGCGCACCTTCTTTTTGGGGCGGCGCGCTGGCGCGCCGTTGCCGTCGCCGGCAGCGCCGCCCGGCTTGCCGTCCACGGAGATGCTGTCCGAGGAGGACACCGAGGAGACAGAGGAGTTCTCCGAGGGCGGTGGGAACGAGGGCGGCACAGGCGGGAGCGACGAGCCGGCCGCGGCAGCGGCGGCCGCCCGTGAGCCGGCGCGCGGCACGCGACTCGAGGGGTCCATGAGAACGGTCTCCACCTCGTGCCCGTACTTGGTGAGGAGCTCCTCCTCGAAGCCCATCCAGGCGTTCTGCGCGCGCGCCTCGTGATTGCCCCGGTTCAAGAAGACGTAGTTCGGGTAGAGAGTCTTGAAGGCGAGCATGGTGGCAACAATCTCGCAGCCCTTGTCGCCGCGGTCGACAAAATCACCGTTGAAGAGGTACCAGTTCTTCTCCGAAGGCAGGTTGTTGATGCTGAAGATGGTGAAGAGGTCCTGGAGCTGGCCGTGCGTGTCTCCGACCACCGTGAGGCGCACGCCCTCGGGGATCTTGATATCCTGCACGGTGCTCTCCTGCTCAAACAGCTTCTTGCCGTGCAGAAGCAGCAGCATGAAGTACTTGAAGTGCAGCTTCTTCTCCTGCTTGAAGGCCTCCAACATCTCCAGCACGTGCTCGAGGCGCAACGGGAAATTGAGGCGCGGCCCGGTGTACTTGTCCGCCACGTTGATGGCGAGCAGCATGCGCGGCTCGAGCTCCTCCACCGCGTCCGCGGCTGCCTGCTGCAGCTCCTCCACGGTGGCGCCCATGAAGAAGTCGTCCTCCGCCTCCTCCTCATCCTCGAACTCGTCGTCGAAGTCCTCGTCCTCCTCCCCGGAGTCTGAGCCCATAATCTCGTCGCCGTCGCCGGCGGCCGCCGCAGAGCCCGCCGCAGCGCCTGCCGACCCTTCGACGCCCTCCATGCCCTCGCCGCGCGCCGCGCCGCCCTCCAGCGCGTCCGAGATCTGCGTGCGGTTCTCCTGCACAATGGTCCGCGCCTTGAGCCGCCGCGTGGCCCGCTCCACGGCGCGCCCCTTGCGCAGACCCACCTCCTCGTAGTGGTTGTCCAGCACGTTCCACGTGCGCGCCGCCACGCGCGCCTTGACCTTGCGCTTCGCCAGGTGCGCACGGAAGGTCGTCTGCAGCGTCAGCGCCGCCAGGTTGTCGCGCGTGTCCGGCATCACGTAGTCCGCCTTGACGAAGAGCCCGTGGTTCTCGCCCGCGCTAAAGTACGAGCGCCCGCCCACCGTGCCGTTATTCCTGCCGCACGGCTCGTCCAGCTCCACCCCCACCCAGTCGCCCGGCTTGAAGTCCACCGCGCCGAAGAAGCGCACCGTGCCGCGCTTGCGTTGCGTCACCACGCGGTCGCCCACGGCGAACGTCCGCGGCGCCATGGCTCGCGCTCGCGCGCGCCTGCGCCGCCGCCTGCGCCTCCTGCAGCAGCACCTCCGCCTTCGTCACGCACCTGGCGGCCACGCCTCCGCGCCGCGCCGCGACGAGACGACGGCCGCGAGCCGCGCCGAGCACGCCGGCCGGCAGGCGGCTGGCTGGCCGGCTGCGCAGGGCTCGCACCGCGGGAGGGCGCCGCCCGCGCCGCCGCGCCCGCGCCCGCGCGCGCGCGCTCGCGAGGGAGAGCGAGGTAGAGCGCGGAGCGAGAGCGCGCGGGAAAGAAGCGCCCGCGCGGCGAGGACTCCGAATGCCCGCCGACCGCGCCAGCAACGGCCGCCCCAGCCGGGCTCGCGCGCCGCCGCAGCGCCGCCGGCCCAGGCCGCGCGCCGCGCCGCCGCCCGCCGCCGCCGCCGCCGCCGCCGCCGCCGCCGCCGCCGCCGCCCGAGCGCGCGCGGCTCGAACCGTGGATGCTTGCTGGCCGCGGTTTGATCTTCTTTTCGAAGCCTTCGACCGTTCCTCGCGGAACGGAACGCCCTGGAACGCGCGCCGGGGTCTTGTGGCGCCCGCACGCGGCGCGCTGACTCGCTGCCGAGGTGCGAGGCGCCTTCCGAGCCGGAGGTGCAGAGCCTTCCGGACCTAGGGGGTCGCCGCTGACTGCGGCTGGGGACCTTGTTGCCAACTAGCTGGCCTGCGAGTCGTCGCTATGACTCTACAGCTCTGAAACGCTCAGTCTCAGCCGGCTCCTGATGCCCTGGTCGGTCCTCGGCTGCCTCGCCGGGTGCCCGCCCATGGCTGATCTGAAGACAGTCATTCGCCACGGTATGGCCACTTCTTAGCCATGTGACGCTGCGTGACTTGAGCTTGAAAGCGGCGCGCGTACAGTGGCCGCCGCCCAGCTCCGACAGCTCCAGCCAGCCAGCAACGATGGCTCGCCTCCGTCGCCTGGTCGCTGCCCTTGCAGCCCCTTGGACGCTGCACCCAAGTCCGCGAGCATGGCGGAGACACCCCAGCCGCCACGCAAGCCTCGTGCCGCAAGGTCCGGCTCGCATCCTTCCACGACGACGAACCCCTGTCAGCCAGCCTAGCCTGCCTGACGGTGAACAGAGCGCAGCGCTCGCGCATCTCGTTGACAACAGCTGAGCAGCTGCACAAGTTGAGCAACCAGTTGAAGTCATCATCAGATTCTGTGTGCCTGCCATGACTGTCGAGCCAAGCCGACTCGGCCAGAGGCTCGCGTGCCATGGCAGTGACACCACGCTCAAACCCACGAGAGTCGTACCTCCGGAGGACACCTAACGCGAGCGCCGCCCGCGCCGCGCCGCGTCTCGGACACGGACACGGCCGCACACGCCGGACTCGGCTGGCTGGCGTGCGCCGGGCACGCGCCCCTTTTCGGCTCCGGCGCTAAGATGCCACAGGAACTCAATCAACAACACGCGCGCGCTCCGACATTCGTGATCGCAGCGGCAGCCGCCAGCAGACCGGATCGCGCGGCGGAGGAGGCGGCGAGGCGGCGCTGCGCGGCGAGCTGCGGCGCGGCGGCTCGGGTACCTCACCGCACGCCGGCTCGGCGCAGACCGGTGACCGCCTTGTGCACGGCATCGGAGATCGCCGCGGCGAGCTCGCATCCAAAGCGGCTGCTCGGCGCGCGCGGCGGCGGCGCGGCGCGACGCGAGTCGAGCCGAGTCGAGCCGAGTCGAGGGCGGGCGGGTGGACGGGGAGGAGGAGCAGCGGCCCGCGATGGGGGACAAGCCGTCCAAGCCGCGCGGCACGGGCGGGGCGGGGCATGCGGCGGCCATGCCGCCCAGGCCGAGCGCGGCGGACCGCGCGCACAGACCCGCGCCACAGCTGCCGGCGGGCCCGCCGCCGGCGCCGCGGGGCACCAAGCCGCGCATGAGCAAGAGGCTGTCGAAAGCTGCGAGCATGCTGAGCGCGAGAAGCAGGCAGCAGCCGCTCGAGGTGGTGCACGAACACAAGGCCGCCACCGACGACGAGTTCGAGCACGACTGGCGCGAAGCGCGCAGCGCGTACGACTTTGAGGAGGGCGACGGCGACGGCGACGGCGATGGCGACGACGTGTCGCGCGCCGATGATGCCACGCACGCGAGCCACGACCCGTCCAGCCTGCCGGCGCCGTACAGGTCCGAGGCGGACCTGCGTCAGCGCCTCAACGCGTACTATGCGCACGTGGACCCGGTGGGCGTGGAGTTTGGCGATGTCAAAGTGGACGACCTCGTCAACTGGGCGCTCTCGCAGGAGCCCGCCGAGGCGCTGCGCATGATCGAGGGCGAGCTCGCCATGCGCTACGGCATCACCTTGGCGCGTTTCGAGCAGGGCGAGCGCCTGCCGGGTGTCGCGGTGCCGCCGCTCGGCCGCCCGACGGCCGCCGGCTCCACCGCCGGGTCCGTGAACGGCGACTGGGGTCGCCCCACGGGCACTGGGTCCAGGGCCGGGTCCGTGAACGGCGACTGGGGCCGCCCCACGGGCGCAGCCTCCCGCGCGGGCTCCATGGCGGGCTCCGTGAACGGCGACTGGGACGAGGAGGTAGCCGAGGAGGACGACGTGCGCGACCAGCTCACGCGCTTCTTCATTGAGTTCGCGCCGGACCAGCTCAGCTCTGGCGTCGACTCGTACATGGACATCTACCACTCGGAGGGCAAGATCGCCGTCAACATGGCGCTGCACGAGGAGTTCGGCGAGACCCTTGGTTCGCTCGAGGGCGGCGGTAGCGCGTCCCGCAAGAAGGGCTCCTTTAACCAGCAAAAGTTCGCCGTCAAGGTCGCCACGGACGGCGTGCTCAGTGAGATGAAGCACTTCCGCCGCACCTCTAACCTGCGGCGCACTGCTGACCGCCCGGGCTTCTCGCGCGGCAGCCGCGCGGGCTCTACCGTCTCGGACAGCCTCCAGCGTAAGTGGCAGCGCATCTCTGAGCAGCGCCAGCACAAGGACGACGACGACGATGACGACGATCACGTGGCTGTCGAGAACTGCCCTGGTTTTGCCATCGATGTCGCCGCCACCGAGTTCGGCGTCTGCCGCCACTGCGGCAAGCCGCGCGGCGCGCACGACGCTTCTGGCATGCCTGTGCTCTAGCTATAGAGAGATAGCGAGCGAGCAAGCGAGCGAGTGTGCGAATGTGCGAGCGAGCCGAGCTGCGGCGGCCTTGAGGGCAGCACCGTGTCAAGCCGAGCCAAGGGAATAGAACTGGGTTCAGCCGGCTCGCTTGCTCTGCGCCCCTGTGCCCTCTCTCTATGTGTGTGTGTGTGTGATCTCCCTTTTGGGTGCGTGTGCTCTGCACCGTGACAGGCAGTCCTTTCTTTTTTATGTTCCAGAAACAGCGCCGAGCAAGCAAGCTCGAGCGGCCGTAAGCAACCCAGGGCAATGCTTTAGCCTAGCTAAGAAGAAAACAACAACAAATTGTGTCCCTTTCTCTACCAGGTACCGCCATTCATCTGTTCGCTCAGCCTGAAGAATCTCATCGACCCTAAAACTTGAACGAAGACTCGACAAGGTCGGCCAGGAAATCTCGGACACGAGGCAGGCCTCGTCAGTCGGCACGAGCTCGAAGCCGGACGTTGGCCTCGCAGGAATCGAACATGTCCTCTGTCGTGGATAGAAGAGCTCCAAGTGCCAGATGCGCTTTCTCGCTTCCCAATTTGATCATTCACACCAGCCCAAAGGTTTCCATGCGTGCCTGCGCGAGGCGGTCCAAGAAGGCTTGAAGGATCTCGTCGAGGTCGGCCACGTCGAGCGGCACAAGCTCGGAGCACTTGGTCTCGCGCGCGTCGAGGATTTCTTCAGGCGCGAACAGGAGTTCCCAGCCGAGCGCGCCATCGCAAACCTCGTGTAGGAAACGCGCCACGCTGGCGCCAGTAAGGCGGCCCGCCTCCGAGGCGCGCGCCGCCAGGTCCTCAGCGTGCGTGGAGCCAAAGTACACGTCAAGCGCCGCCTCTACCTTGGCGCGCACCTCGCGGGAGAGCCACTTGCGAAACGAAGAAGGCTTGTCGGCGCGCAAGAAACTGTCGAGGGCGTCCACGACGTCAGCCCAGTCGACCTGGCGCGCTCCGCGGACGTCGAGCGCCTCGAAGACCACCTCCATGTGCGCGCGCAGCCCCTGCCGCCCGGCGCGCGTCTCCACCTCGGCTAGAAGCGCACCCAGCTCGCGCCCGTACAGGGGCGCGCTGCGCTCTGGGGCGCCGCCCGGCGTCATGGGCCAGACCTCCAGCTTGAGGAGCTCGTCCTGCACAGCGGACTTGAGTCGCGCGTCGTACGCCTGCTGCCGCAGCGAGCGCCGCTCCTCCACGATCATCTCCCGCACGCGCTGCTGCTCGCGTGATGCGCGCGACTCCTCGCGCGCGTGCCGTGGGTTGTTGCGATACAGCTGCGCTGCGAGCAGGTTCACGGGCTGCAGCCGCTGCTTGCGCCCGCCCTCGTTCGCCTCGGCCCACGCCTGCGCCACCTGCACAAGCGCCGGCACAAGGGTCGCCAGCAGGTGCTCCAGCGTGTACTCGATGGCGCCCGACTTGCACTCCACCAGGAGTCGTCGCACCAGCTGCCGCAGGACTTCATCCGTCTCGTGCCGCACCACGCCCTTGGTCATCGTCGTCGTCGTCGTCGTCGTCGTCATCGTCGTCATCGTCGTCACGACGATCCTTGCGCTGCCAACCAACTGCGCAGCGAGCACGAGCGAGCGCGAGCGAGTCACGCCCGGCACGCGCAATCGGCACCTGCGCAGCGACGCGGGGCCGCTGCTCCGATGCCTGCATCCTGCATTCTCGCCGCGCTGAGGCCGTGGGTTCGCGCCGCAGTTCCGCGGCGCACACCCGCCCCTGACCTGGCTCGCTTTTTTTGTTGCTCTCTGCGCGGGGACCGCGGTGGCGGAGCGGGCCCGCTGGGCCTCGTCCTCAAGCTTCCGGGCGCGCACAGCGAGCTCCGCTCGCTGCCATCGCCGCCAAGGAAAGCAGCTTTGTCGCTCCCCGCGAGCAGCGGCGCGTCGTCGTGGACTTCCTCGTGCAGGTCCCGCACGCGAGACTTGGATCACTCCGACTGCGCGCAGGGTCCGTCAGCTCCGCGAGATTCTGCAGCACGGCCAGAGGTCGCCCGGCGCGCCGAGCTCCCTCCGCCAGAGCAGGCAGGGTTGAAGACGGAGCTGCGGCGGGCGCCGCGCGGCGAGCGCTCGAGCGAATTGAAGAAGCGCCCTATTCGCAGGCGCCGTTCGTTGCGCCGGATAGTGCTCGCGCTCCAATTTGACGGTCTCGGCAGAGACCCAAGGCGCTCGCTCGCTCCGGCGCGCGGCGGAGGGCGCGCGCGGCGCGGCGCGGCGGGCGGCGGCGGCGGCGCGAGAGGCGCGCCGGCCTCGCGCGGCGGCGGCCCGCGGCGGCGGCCGGACGCGGCGCGCAGGCGCGCGACAGGCTGGTCGCCGCGAGCGTGACGGGCGAGCGAGGCACCGACCAGCGCGACGCGGCGGGCCGCGGCGCGAGCGGGGGCGCGGGCGGGCGGAGGGAGGAGGGAGGGAGGGAGGGGGCTTGGCGGGGGGCGGGACGGGGTGGAGAGGCCGGCCCCTCGTGCCGGACGAGACGCGAGCGCAGCCGAGGCCACGATGGCGGAGAAGGACGCAGCCCAGGGCCGGTCGGACGCGAGCCGACGCCGCAAGCGCGCGCAGAGCGCCGTGGCCAAGCTGCTGGACCTGCCGGCGGACGCGCAGGGCGACAGCGGCGCGGACAGCGGCGCAGACTTGACGGACGCGCACAAGGACAAGCTGCAGGACCTGCTGGGGAAGGTGATGCGCGAGAAGGACGGCGCGCGAGAGGCGCGCACGTGGATTATGGCACACCCGCGCCAGGCGCAGGCCATCGGCGGCCATCTGGAGGGCCTGCTGCGCAAGAAGTCTACTACGGGCAGCGGCGGCAAGAAGATCATGGTCCTGCGCGTCGTGCATGATGTCCTGGGCAAGTGCCACGCGCTGCGCTCGGAGGACAAGACGCCGCCCGTGGACTACGAGACCGTCTGGCTCACGCTGCTACAGGCGGCTGCGGCGGAATGTCTGGGAGCCGAGCAACCTGAAAAGGTCTCAGCAGCCTTCAACAAGTACTTTGCCAAGTGGAAGGCGAACGGCTGGATCTCGCAGGGCTCGCTCGCCATCATTAGTGAGCGCACCCGCGAATCCAAACGCCGCGCGCAGCCCAGCACGGGCGAGGCCGCTGCCAAGCCTCCAGCCAACAAGCCGCGGGCACCGCGCGACCCGAATCGGAGAGTGGCCTTCGCTTCGGACGTCGCGTCGCACGACGGCGACGCGAGCGCCGCGGACGGCACCGCTGACGCTGGAGCCGGAGCAGGGGCTGCGACCGACGGCGGCGATGGCGGAGAGCCGAGGAGGTGGTCGGGTGGCCGTCTGCGCTCGCCGCCGCCATCTCCGCGCGGCCATCTGCGCTCGCCACCGCCATCGCCGCGTGGTCGTGACGGCGACCGCGACCGCGACCGCGACCGCGGTCATGACCGCGACCGCGACCACGACCGCGACCGCATCCGCGACCGCGACCGCGACCGCGACCGCGATCGACTGCCCGTGGGCAGGTCACGGTCGCCCGAGCCATCGTGGCGGCCACGCTCGGCGTCGCCGCGCCGTTGGTCTGCCTCGCCGCGCTCGCGGCGGTCTCCGCCCCGGTATTGGGAGCGTCCGCGATCGCCGCCCAGACCCATGCCTCGCTATTCGCGTTCGCCGCCGCGGCGGCGCTCGCGGTCGCCACCGCCGCCGATGCGACGGCGCTCGCGGTCGCCACCGCCGCCCTCGATGGCGCGCCGGCGGCTGCCATCCCCTCGCTACGACCCTCGCCGCGGGCCCGAGCCCAGGGACTCTTCGCCGGGGTGGCGGAGGTCGCTGTCGCCGGGCCGCCGCAGGTCCCTCTCGCCGCCCCGTCGACGCGGCCCACCACGGAGTCGCAGCCCGGGGCCACGGCGGCGTTCGCCGTCGCCCTTGCGTGGTGGCAGCGGCGGCCCGCCGCGCCGGCAGCGCTCGCCCCCGCCCCGTGGACCGGCCGAGCCGCCCGTCAAGCGGGCCAGGCCGAACGAAAAGAAGGCGGGCGATGCCAAGGAGGCCAAGGCCAGGGATGCAAACGGAAAGACCAAGGACTCTGACGTCAGCAAGGCCGTCAAAATGACTGACAGCGAGAAGAACGCGAATGCGCAAAACGGCAACGCCCAAAAGGCGCCCGAGGCTCCGCCCGCGGCGGACGCCAGCATCGCGCTCGAGGACAGCCTCAACTTCTCGCCATAAGAGTAGTCGTACCAGTAGCATGGTAGCTGCTGCAGGAGCTTACCACAAGATAGAAGCTGACTGATGCTTTCTTGGCCATGAAGCAGGCGTACCAGTAGCATGGTCGCTGCTGCAGGAGCTTATCACAAAGACAGAACCTGACTGATGTTTCCTTTGAATCAGCAACTTGGCTGCATGCGCTGTTCCAGGAGCACGGTTGCTGCTGCAGGCTTACTTGGCATTAACGCTGCACGCGCTGCAGTAATACATGGACCGGCCCGACGGACCCGTTCGGATGACGCCCTTGCCGTCTACGTAGCGCTCGTACGTGGCACTCATGGGCCGCGTGTCTGAGCACGAGCAGCACTTGCTGGATGCGCCCAGCGTACAGGAGCTACGCAGATTGCAGCACGGGGTCTTCCGTGCAGGTTGCTCCAGAATCGCGGCGCGGCACGGTGGGCAGTAGTGCATGCTACGGTTCGAAGTGCGCCGCATGCCCAGACCGTCCCGATAGTGAAGGTAGCCTCCGTACTCGGGGCGCCCATCAGCGCACGTGCAGCACGCGCTGGTTTGGGTCAGCGTGCATATGGACCGCATCGAGCAGCAAGGCTTCTTGGCTCGGGTCGGCTCATGCGTTGTCCGGCGTGGGCCCTTCTTCCTACGCCCTAGCGCCTTGGGGATTTCGGACTGGGCGGCCTTGGTCTCATTCCGGTTCGTGTTGGCAGTAAGAGTATCCATCCATGCAGCGTTGCTGTTGCGCGCTCCCCGGAGCCAGTCGAGGCCGGCAGTGTTGTTGATTTCGCCATCGAGGAGCGCGGAGATCTCCGTGCTGCCTCCTCGGTGCTGCTTTGCGCGATTTAGCCGCTTGGACTGGGTCGGCTTGCCGGAGTCGACGAAGCAGCTGGCGATGGTCAGAAGTGCGCGCGAGGCCGTGCCTGGCACCTCCTTGCCCCAGTCATCCTCGCTGGCGTCATCTTGCAAGGCAACGCTCTCCGTGGCGACGCACTCCATGGCATCGCTATCCACAGCGTCATCGCTCTCCCTGCAGTCCTCTGCGTGCACGCTTGCCCAGGACACCAGGCTGGCCACCTCGTCCTGCTCGCCGCAGACGCAGGCCACGTCCACCCAGTCTCCCTCCAGACGATTCTCGCGCGCCATCATCGCCACCTCCTCTCAGGCTCTTCTCAGCCTCCACTTTCCGCGACACGGTGTTCAAGATCTGCTACCCGCACGACTCGGAAGATCATCTCGACAACCAACCAATCTCAGGCTCAGGCTTCGTTGGATCCTTGCCGCGCGTATCGGCGCATCGCGCTCCGCACGATCTCCTCACCGGCCGCGGACCGGACCTGGAACCCTGGCCGCAGCCGCTCTCGATCTCGGATCCGCCTCGGATTCGGACTCGGTCGCGATCCTCACTGCAGTGCGCTGCTTCACGAGCGAGGTCCCGGCCGCTCGCTCGTGATCCTGATGCATCGCAACAACTGGCCGACCAACAACCTCGCGGCGCCCCGCTGGCCACGCGGAGAACGTGGTAGCTACGTGTTGCAATGTTGCACGTTCGGGAGCTCCGGTTCTCTGTTGTTCTTCCTGTTCGAGGCTGCGCTCCAGAGTTCCAGGGTTCCAGCGCTCCAGAGGCGCCCGCGTTCTCCTCGTTCCGCGGCCGCGTTCCGGTCCCGGCGGCGGGCCGTCGTTAGGCTCAGGCTGCTGCTCCCGCCGGCGGCGCGCGGGCGCGCGCGCGCGGCAGAGCGCGCGGCGGCGCGCGGGCGCGCGCGCGCGGGCGGCGGATCGGCGGCCGCGGCGGCCGTCCCCGCGACTGCCGGCGAGCGGCGGGCCGCGGCGGCGGGCCGAGGCGCGGGCGGCGGGCGACGGCGGCGCGGCCAGGCCCGACCAAGACATCTTCTTCGAAAACCAACTGCGAGGCGGGCGGCCGCCGCGCGAGGAGGCAGGCGCGCGCCGCGCTGCGCTGCGCTGCGCTACGCGCTGGAGGGAGGGAGGGTGCGAGGGAGGATGCTGCTGCGTGCGGCTGCCTCGGGCGGCTGGCGGAGAGCCGCCGCGCGCACGCCGGCGGCGGCGATGCAGCAGGTGCAGACGGCGGAACTCTTGCTGCTGCAACGGGAGCGACGGCTCGCGGCCAGCGGCTGCGTATGGACGTATCGGCCGCTGGCTCGCAGCAGCAGCAGCAGCAGCAGCGGCAGCAGCAATAAGTATAACCAAACTCACAAAACGAAGAAGGATAACAACAACAACAGCAGCAGCGGCGGCCGTGGCAAGAGCAAAAGAGGCGATGGACGACACCTCAAGCGGCATGAAGCGAGAAAGGGCGGCCAGGACAGGCCCCCGCCCAAACAGCAGCAACAGCAACAGGCAACGCAGCGACGGAGACCTGCGCACGCAGAGGCGGCGCCTTCACCGGTACCAAGGTCGTCACGACCGTCGTTGCCAGCAGCAGAGGCCCGCGTGGAGCACCTCGCGGGCGGCGTGCTGGAGCTAAAGCCGCGCGCCAACTCGAATACCGCGTCACCGGCCGGACGCCAGGAGCGGCCGGGGCGGCGCCAGCAGGATAGCCAGCGGCAAAATGACCGCAAACAGAAGCAGCGCACACAGGATGGTGCTCAGCAGGTGGCCCCGCCAGAGCATGCGCAGGCCCCCGCTTCGGACGAGGGCTGGTATCGCGCAAGCCACGCGAGCGCCTCGCCGCCTACATCGCAGCCGCGCGTAATCACACGGCCGTCGACCGTCGAGACGGGCTCGGCGGCGGAGGCCGCGACGCAGGCGCCGGCGACCCCGGCGGCTGAGTACTGGTCCGTGGCCAAGGGCGAGACAGCCATGGCCAAGGCGGCCTTCGAGAAGGCGAGCGTAAAGGGTTCGCAGGAGCGCGAGGAGCTGCGGGCTTTTCTGGAGGGGCGTGGGCTGACGTTAGAGACGGCCGATGCCTTCTACGTGGGAACGAATGGCAGGGAGATCGTCTTCCCGCGGCTGGCGTCGCCCGGCGAGTTCCAAGGCGAAGAGGTGCGCGGCGACATTGAAAACGCGGAGGAGCGGCTGGAGGCGCAGGACCTGGTGGGGGGCAAGTTCGTGGCGCACCGACTCAAGTTTCGCGGCATCCAGCGCAAGTCGTTCCGGCAGAGCGCGGCGCAGAAGGATCTACACGGGCTGTTCGGCTGGCACCTGGTCAAGAGCAGCGACCGGGAGCTCATCATCACGGAGGGCGAGCTGGATGCCATGGCGGTATACCAGGCGACGAAGCGGGCCGTGGTGTCTCTGCCGAACGGCGCTGGGTCACCGCTGCGGCCCGCGGACCTCGCGCAGCTGTCGCAGTTCCGTATCATCCACCTGTGGCTGGACAGCGACCAGGTGGGCGTGTCGGCGCGCGAGAAGCACGCCGTGGCGCTGGGCGAGGAGCGCGTCCGCATCGTGGGCCGGCCGAACGACCCGGATAAGGACGCAAACGAGGTGCTGCAGCGGGGCGGCAACATTGCCGCCTACCTGCAGGGCGCGGTGCCGCTGCGCGAGGCGCCCTTTGACAGCGTGGCGGACATGCGCGAGCAGCTGCGCGAGTACCTCCTCAACCCGCCGTCGCCCGGCAAGCCTTTCCTGGGCTTTCCTGGGCTGACGTCGCTGGCGGGCGGCTTCCGGCCGGGCGAGCTGACCATTATCACGGGCCCGACTGGGTCGGGCAAGACGACGCTGCTCTCGCAGCTGAGTCTGAACCTCGCACTGCAGGGCGTGCGCACGATGTGGGGCTCGTTCGAGATCCGGCGCGAGCGGTTGCTGGCCAACATGCTGCGGCAGTACGTCGGATCGCAGACGACCGGGACGTTGCTGCAGCCGGGCACCGAGCACCTGGACGAGCGCACGACGCTTCTCGAGCATCTGGACGCCTTCGCGAAGATGCCCATGTACGCGCTCAAGTACTTTGGCGCGACGCACGTGGAGTGGGTGCTGGACAGCATGGCGTACAGCATCGAGTCGGCCGGCATGGAGCACATCATCATCGACAACCTGCAGTTCATGGTGAGCGGCGGCGGCGGCGTGTCGAGTGTGACGACGGGCTGGGAGCGCTTCGACGCCATGGACTTGGCCATTGGCCACTTCCGTCACATCGCCTCAGAGCTCAACTGCCACGTGACCGTGGTCATCCACCCGCGCAAGGAGAAGGAGGGGTCCGAGCTCACGCTTACCTCCTTCTCCGGCACGGGCAAGGCCACGCAGGAGGCGGACAATGTCTGGATCTTGCAGAAGGACAAGGACGGCGGAAAGTTCCTCGACGTCAAGAAGAATCGCTTCCTCGGCACCACGGGCTCCGTCCCGCTCACTTTCGCTGTCGGCAGCCGCTGCTTTATTGACCTCAGCGACGAGGCCTGCACGCTCCGCGCTGCGGAGGCCGACGAGCGTCGCCGCTACCAGCCGAACGAGCTCTGGTCTAGTCTGCCCGAGGACAACAACGACGAGGAGGACGACCTCGACTAGGCCTGGTCGCGACTTTGCGAGCTTTGCTCAGAGAAAGAGCCAAAAGCACCAAGCCCGAGCGCCGAGCGAGCACCGAGCGAGTGAGTACCAAGCGCTAAAAATGATGCCCGAGCACCGATCGGTCCGGTACTACGAGCTCTGCTGCTCCGCCTCGGCCCTCGTGGTGCAAAAATCATCATGCCGTGATGGTGACGAACAAGCAAACACCGTTCGCGCCGTTGCCGGGCTTCGACGAACGCGGCGGCGGGCGCCGCCGGCCCGGCTGCAGTGCCCCCCCCCCTTGTCTCATAGAACGAACGTATGACGCTGATTTGGTAGAAGTGTCGGCTTGCGCAAGCTGGACCTTGGCGATTTGTGCTGCTTGCCTTGCCCCCGCTTGTTCCCTACGACGTCGTCGGCCTCGACCCCAAAAAGCGCTCAGCGGCGGCGCGGCGCGGTCCACACTGCAGGCAGGGCCGTGCAGGCCACGCGGCCTGCACGCCGGGCCTTGCCAGTTGCGGCGGCGCGGCGCGGCGCGGTCAGCCAGCATTGGCCAGCGGTCGAGGATCGATGATGCGCTCGCTGCCAGTGCCGCGCCGCGCCCACGCGCCGCGGGTCGCCGGTCGCAAATGCAGGAAGCGGTGGCCGCGCCACGCGCACTCCTTCCTGGCCGCTGCCTGGCACAGCTCGTCGCGGCGCATCATCATCGATTCATCATCACCACTGGCAGGCTAACGATGCCATGCTCTGCTCTTCAGAGATGTGGTCAGATGAGATCACCTGCAACTGCAGCAGCTGCAGCAGCTGCTCCTGCCAGTGCTGCTGCTGCTGCTGCTCGGCGGGCTCGGCGCGCTCGTCCTCGACGCCCCGGCCGGCCGGCAGCGGCCACGGGAGCCCGCCCGCTGCAGCGAGGCCGCGGCGACGGCGGCGGCGCTGCACGGGCCGCGGGCACTGCCGGTGGCAGCGGCGTCGTCTCGCGCGGTTCTCTCGTCGGGGCGGCGGCGACGTCGGCGCTGGGCAATTTTGTGCGGCTGCACGGCGCCAGCGCGCCTGCGCGGGCGCCGGCGACAGGCGGCGAGCGGGCGGCCAGGAGCACGCACGGCGCGGCGGCGCGCCGCGCAGGTTTGCCGGGCGGACGAGGCGAGCCGGAGTCCCGCGGCGGCAGCCCCTGCGACGGCGACGGCGACGGCTGCTCGCACCCAGCCCATCGCATCGCATCGCAGCGCAGCGCATCGCAGCGCATCGCAGCGCATCGCAGCGCATCGCTCGAGGATGAAGCGAGGTCGCCGCGCCGCGAGCTCGCTAGCTGGCCTCGGCGGCGGCGCGGCGCGGCGCGTGGGCGGCGTGGATGGCGTCGTCGCCGCTACGGCTGCTTGTCGGCGGCGGCACTGTGTGGCGCGCATTTGCGGCAGTGGCGGCGGCGCGCGCAAGTGGGGAGGCGCACTTGCGCGCGCGGCGGGCGCAGTGGCGCAAGGACTGACGACTGCGCGGCTGGCGCCCCAATTGTGATCGCGGCCGCGGCGTCGATCGAGCAGGCGCAGGCAGGCGGCGGGCCCCGGCGCGCGGCAGTCGGTGAACGAGCGAGCAGCGGCAGAGCAGGCAGCAGCGGGCAGCGGCGGCAGGATGCTGGGCGCGGCGACGAGCTCCGGCGTGCGCGCGTACGCGCGGCGCGCGGCGCCGGCCACGCGGCATGCGGCGACGCGCGCCATGGGCACCAAGATGACGGTGCGCGAGGCGCTCAACTCGGCGCTCGCCGAGGAGATGGAGCGCGACGGCGACGTCTTCATCCTCGGCGAGGAGGTCGACAAGTACGACGGCGCCTACAAGGTCACCAAGGGCCTCGGCAAGAAGGTAGGTGCCCGCGCGGCGGCAGCAGGGAGCGGGGGCGGGCGGGCGGGCGAGCCTGGTGAGAGAAGGAGGAGGGATGGATGGATACGAGCTGCGCGCCGAGACGCCGCGCCGGCGGAGCCGTGCAGCGCGAGCGAGCGAGCGCACGCGCGCGCGCGCGCCAGGGGTGGGCACGCTGTGCGTGCGGTGCCTTACGGCGTATCGCGCCGCGGCCTCGGCCTCGGCGGCCTCTTGTGTCTTGCTTTCTCACAAGGAAGCAAGCAGAATGGCAGGCAGGAGAGAAGGGAAGCAAAATGGCAGGCGGGCCGGCAGGCAGGCAGGCAGACAGGCAGGCAGGCAGGCAGGCAAAAAATTCTGATGACGGAGAGACTAACTCTTCACCATGACGATGACAACAAATAACAGTTCGAGGGCCGCGTGATCGATACCCCCATCACCGAGATGGGCTTCACCGGTCTCGCCGTCGGTGCCGCGTACAAGGGCCTGCGCCCCGTGGTGGAGTTCATGACGTTCAACTTCGCCATGCAGGCCATTGACCAGATCATCAACTCGGCTGCCAAGCAGTTCTACATGACCGCCGGTACGTGCAACGTGCCTATTGTCTTCCGCGGCCCGAACGGCGCCGCCGCCGGTGTTGGCGCCCAGCACTCGCAGTGCTTCGGCGCCTGGTACGGCTCCGTGCCAGGCCTCAAGGTCGTCATGCCGTACAGCGCCGAGGATGCGCGCGGCATGATGAAGGCCGCCATCCGCGACCCGAACCCGGTGGTCGTGCTGGAGCACGAGCTCATGTACGGTACCGAGTTCGAGGTGAGCGACGAGGTGCTCTCCAAGGACTTTGTCATTCCCTTCGGCAAGGCCAAGATCGAGCGCGAGGGCTCCGACATTACCCTGGTGACCATGTCGCGCTCCGTCAAGTGGTGCCTTGAGGCCGCCGATGAGCTCGCCAAGGACGGCATCAAGGCCGAGGTCATCAACCTGCGCTCCATCCGCCCCTTTGACCGCGAGACCATCATCAAGTCCGTCATGAAGACCAACCGCCTCGTCTGCGTCGAGGAGGGCTGGCCCCAGCACGGCATTGGCTCCGAGGTGCTCGCCACCATCTTCGAGTCCGAGGCCTTTGACTACCTCGACGCCCCGGCCGAGCGCGTGACTGGCGCCGACGTTCCCATGGCCTACGCCGCCAACCTCGAGCAGATGTCCCTGCCCCAGACCGCCGACATTATCACCACGGCCAAGCGTGTCCTTTCGCGCAAGATGTAACTGCTGAATGAGCGTGCTTTTTAGTGAAGACTCGACGCTGCTGCTGCTGCTGTTGCTCTTGCTGCTGTTGCTGCTCATGGCGGCGGCGATGGCAATGACGATCATCGAGCGTATGCATGCATGCTTGCAGGCCAGGACGAAAGACTGGCGGGGCCGAAGCAATGTGAAGAACTATCTCCGTCATCGTCGCACATGGCCTCTCGGAGTTGCCATGTGGATTTGTGCCTCTTTCGCAACACGACACGAATGCAAACCTCATTTGACGCAACACAACACGAATACAAACCTTATTTGACGCAACACAACACGAATGCAGACCTCATTTGACGCAACACAACACGAATGCAAACCTCATTTGACGCAACACAACACGAATGCAAACCTCATTTGACTGTTCAGATGGATCAAATCCAAGCTCATGACGGCGCAAGCTGGCGATACTCTATGCCTCGCTTTTGGCCTGCCTTGGCTTTTCAAATGTTTTGTCGCTCTCCCGACTCAATCGCAGCGCTTCCCCTTGGAATAGAGAAAGAGGCACTGGTCGCTATCGCAAAGCTCATAGAGCTCGGGCGAGATGTAATCGGGGCGCTCCACTTGCTTCCAGCTGCGCATCTTTTGGGCGGAAGAAAGGTCGGCCCACTGGCGCGGCTCAGACATAAAGAGGCAGCGCGAGGTGCCCTTGCGGCTAAAGGTGAGGACATGCTTCTGCGACGGAAAGGTGAGGACGGGCTCATAGCGGTCCTGGTCAGTCTCACGCGGGCCAAGCGGGCCGCGAACGCCTTGCTTGAGGTCGCCATGCTCGCGCGCGACGGGCGCAAAGGCCTCCTCGAAGGCGCTGAGGAGGCCTTCGGCCCACTGCACGAGCGGCATGGACGCATAGGCGCCGAGGTCGGCGGCGTCGCGCTCCGGGCCAGTCATCTCGTGGCGAAAGAAGGCGCGCATGTCGTTGGCGAAGTCGTGGACGGTCTCGTACTCGCGATTGAAGGCGCGCTTGCGAATGTTCATGAGGTCGCGCGGCTCGGCGGCCTCCTCGTCGGTGAGCCGACCGTGCGTGACCTTGCGAAAGCGCTTGTGCGACCAGGCCAAGAACGGCTTGCAGGCAGGGTTCTTGGTGGTAGCCATCCACACATCGGTGCAGATGTCGCCGACGCAGCGCTGCATGGGGTTGGCGCCGCGCGGGTTGCGAGTCTGCGGCTTGACAGCGTCAGAACGGCGCGCCCACGCCATGGAGCCGCTCAGCAGGTAGACGTGCTGGTCCAGCTTGATCCAGGTGCCGCGCTCCGAGAGCGGCAGCTCGCTGCCCGGCGCCTTGGCGGCCTCGGCGGCCTTGGCGGCCTTGGCGGCCTTGCCGCGCTTCTTCTTGGACGCGGGGGGCTTGGACGGCCCGTCCGCGTCGGCGCCCGGGTCGTCGAGCATCCACGCCACGAGATGCGCCTGGTGCGCCTCGTTGAACTTGACGATGCGGCCCATGCGCGTCCGGCCGTCCTTGGTCTTGATGAGGAGGCAGCGGCCCACGAGTGGGTGCACGCGCGTCTGGGTGCGCTGCTCCTCGGGGAGGTGCGCCTGCAGGCAGCGCGCGTTGCGCGGGTTCCACCACATCTGGCCGATCTGCGCGATCACCTCGATGTTGGCAGGGTCGTTGTGCAGCTGGTGCTTGATGCGGTTGCCGCGGATGACCTCCCGCATGCGCACCTTGAGCGCGCCGTAGACCGTCGTCTCGCTGCCCGCGTACATGTGCGTCACGTGCGTGTGCGCGAGGTCCTCGGCAAACTGCTCCCAGGCGTCGCGCGAGATCTGAAAGTTCTCGCCCACATTGAGCGCCCAGATGCGAGGGTTGGCGCGCAGCACCTCGGTGAGGCGCTGCAGCACCTCGTCGTCCACGCCCTCCTCCATGTTCTGGATGTAGAGCGCCTGCACGACCTTGTTCTGCTCCAGCGCGTCCAGGACCTCCAGCAACACCTGCTTGTTGGAGTCCGCGTCGATGTGGTTCTTGAGCCGCAGCACGCGCAGCTCCTCGTCCGCCGGGTCATTCTTCCACAGCCGGTCCAGCAGCTTCGTCACGCGCGCCGACCGCAGCTGCTGCTTGCCCTTGCAGCGGAAGCTGCGCCGCACGTAGGCCTCGTTCTCGGCGGCCGCAGCGGCCTCGGCGGCGGCAGCGGCCTCGGCGGCAGCCGCTTCGGGCTGAGCCTCGGTCGCGGGCGACGTCTGCGCCGAGACGCTCTCGCTGGCGCTGGCGTCGCCCGCCCCCTGCTCGCAGGCGCCGGGCCCCAGCAGCGCGCACCGCAGCGAGGCGCGCGTGGCCTCCTCCATAAGCTCCTTGTCGCCGAAGGGGTCATGCGCGACCACCTGGCTCGCGACGACGCGCTTGTCGCGGCCACCCAGCGTGAACTTGATCTCCAGCAGGCCGCCCTCGCGGTCCACGGCCGCCACCACGCCCGTGCCGTGCATGCGCGCGCGGCCCTTGTGCCGGTACGGGAGCACGCGCACGGTGTCGCCCTCGCGCACCTCGTCCAGGGCCACGGGCTTGCGCGCCTCCTCTGCGGCGGCCGCCTCGCTCGCGCGCAGGTCGCCCACGCGCTTGAACGCCGCGCGCCGCGCCTGCGCGTCGTCCGGCGCCGCCTCCGTCGTCTCGGACCCGGCCTGCGACGCGCTCGCCCCGTCCAGCTGCTTCTTGCGCCGCCCGGCGCCGCCGCGCTCGCTCAGCAGCATGAGCGGCGAGAACTCCAGGTCCTCCGCGCGCACCGCCAGCGCCGCCAGCGTCGCGTCCTCCGTCTTGCGCCGCGCGCCGCCGCGCCCGCCGCCGCCCTGGCCCCTGCGCTTGCCCATTCTCGCTCGCGCCGCCACGCTCGCCTGGTGCCTAACTGCTCGCCTGCCTGCTGCAGCCTGCCGTCACGCGCCGCCGCCGCCGCCGCCGCCGCTCTCCACGCCGCGCCGCGCCGCGCTCCTGCGGTCTGCAGAGCCTCGCGCGGGGGCGAAAGCGCCGCCGCCGCGCGCCGCTCCTCGCCCTCGCGCGCGCGCGCCTCCGCCGCGCCCGCCGCGCGCGCTCCGCCGTCGCCGTCGCCGCGAGCGGCCGCCGCGCCGCCGCGCTTTTGCCTCGCGCCGGCCGCGCCCTGCCCTGCCGGCCCGGCCCGGCCGCGGGCCCGCGCGCCGCCGCCGCGCGCGCCGCCGCCAGCGCCGCCGCCGCCGCCGCGCGCCGCCGCCGCCGCGCCGCCCGTTCGCGCTCTGCCGCGGCCGCCGCCGCGCGCCGCCGGGCGGGACGGCCGCTTCGCCTGCGCCGCCTCGCTCGCACTGCGCGGCCCGAGTCGGGTCGAGTCTGGGCAGACCGCCCGCGGTGACTCGACTCGACTCGACGCGCAGTGGCGCGGGCGCCGGCCAGTCGGGCGCCGCGCTTGCGGTTTTTCCCTCGCCACTTGCGCGCGCCGGCGCAAGTCCGTATCTGAGTGTCCCGCCGGGTGGCCGCCGCGCCGGCCTGCCTGGCCGCTGGTTGCAGCTGCGCTGCCATGGCCAGTCACTGCAGGCGCAGGCGCCGGTGCAGTGGCAGAAGCGGCCGCGTGCCGGGCAGCGGTGATCAGGGCTGGCGCGGCGCGCGCTCCGGGTCAAGCGCGGGCGCGGGCTGGGCACGCGCGGCGGCGGGCTCGCGGCCGCCGGCGGCTGGCCGGCCGCTTGGTCGTTAGGAGAGGTCGTTAGTTCGTTACTCACTGTAGCGGCGACTCGAAGTTGCAGTGGCGGGCACTGGCCGCAGTCGGGTCGTTGGCGGCGCACACGAGGGTGCGCGGGAGAATGCGAGCCGGTGAGCGGCACGTGCGGCGCGAGGATGAGGAGGATGAGAGAATCGGCGAGAGGATCATTGATGCTCATTGACCGGGCGAGGTCGATCGCCGGATCGAGCTCGGCGGAGGGCAGAAGGCTTGCGGCGCTTTGGCTCGCTCGCTGCGCGGCGCGGCGCGGCGCGGCGCGGCGAAGCGAAGCGAGGCGAGGCGAGGCGGGAGGAGCATGGCGACGGACTTCGCGCAGTGGGTGGCGGGGCTGGACGCCAAGCGCGCGGCCAAGGCCGGCGAGGAGGGCGGCGTGGCGCTGTCCGGGCGGTCCGAGCTGCAGGGCGAGCATGCGGCGGCGGAGGACAGCGCGGGCGGCAGGAACCAGCTGGGCGAGCGCACGGCGGAGGAGAACCTCAAGGAGCTGCAGCAGGAGATGAAGCTATTGCGCTGGCACAAACTGGCGAACGAGGCGGCGCTCAAGGCGGCCATCATCAAGACGAAGCGGCTCAAGGGCAAGGAGGCGACGCGGTCCGGCGCGGCGCGACAGCTCGAAAAGGCCGCGTGGATGCAGCAGGTGATCCAGGAGGAGCAGGGCAAACCGCTGGAGGTGAGCGAGAGCTTCATCCGCGAGTACCAGGCCAAGGAGGCCGTCGAGGACCAGCGCGTGGAGAAGGACATGCAGCGGCACATGAGCAACCTGCAGCGCGTCAAGGAGGGCTTTGAGCAACGCGCCGAGCTGTGCCAGCGCAACCAGGCGTACCGCGAGAAGAAGCAGCTGCTCGACAAGAAGGCGCAGGCCGTGGCGGCGCGCGGCGGCATCACGGGCGGCGCCGGCCAGCGCGGGTCGCTCCCGCCTCTGGGCGGCGGCATGCTGGACGCGCAGCCCTCCTCGGTTTCGGAACTCCCGTCCGACGGCGGCTCCCGCGCGGCGCCGGGCCCGCTCGAGACTGGGCCAGCCTCGGCCGCCAAGGTTGTCAGCTCGCTGGATCGCCTCGTGGAGCTTGAGAAGCGCATCAGCCTGCTGGAGCGCGACGCCGAGGACGGCGCGGCCGCCGCCGCGGCTGCCGCGCCGGCGTCGCACAAAAAGGTGGTCTTTGCCAAGCAGCGCATTGCGGCCAACGCCGCCGAGCCAGCGCGCACTCGCTACCACGTCCGCGTCAACCGCCGGGCTGTGCCGGGCCGCAACAACAGCAGTAGCAGCAACAACAACAACAACACCAGCAACAAACACAGTCGCCACATGGCCCGCCCCGGCGCCGACGACGAGGACGCCGGTGCCGAGGGCGGCGCCTTTATGACCTCGCTGCCGGCCATCAAGAAAAACTCGAGCACGAAGAAGGGCGCGTCGGCGCTGGTCCCGTACGACGGCGCGGGAGGGCGCAACTCGCGCGTCCGCGGGCGGCTGCAGGGCGCAAAGAAGCAGGACGAGGTGGTCTCGCGGTGGCTGCGCGACAGGTCCGCGGAGCCCGGGCCCACGCGCAACGCACGCAGCACGAGCCGCACGCGGTCGAGAACGCGGACCCGCTCCTCGGCGGCGGCGTCCTCAACGGCGAGGCGCGCGCGGTCCGAAACGCAAAGCAGGTCGCGCGCGCTCGTGCCGCACGCCAGCTCGGGCCCGCAAAAGGTGCAGTCTGCCAAGGACCGCATGAAGGAGTTCCGCAGCGTGCGCAAGCAATACGACAAGAAGCGCGAGATGATGATGCGCAACCTGCACGGCAAGAGTGACGGCAGCGTGCGGCGGCAGACCGTGATTCGCCACACGGGCAAGAACAAGCAGGCCAGCGGCGTCGTCGTGCGCAACGTGAGTCGCGGCACGGCGCGCCTGGCCGACGCGCCGGCGAGTCGCCCGGGGGCACGGCCCGCGACCAAGACGCTCACGGGCCGCAATAGCACCCGCGTGCGCTCGTCAAGCTCCGCTGCTACGCGGCAAGGCCGGCTGCCTGCCGGCGCTGCACGGACGACGCGCCGGACGGCGCGTCCATCCAGGGAGCCCTCGCGGCGCCGGCGGGATCCATCGCAGCAGCGCGATGGCTCCGCGCCGCAGCAGGGGCCGACCATGCCACAGATCAACGGGCCCGTGAGCCTGGGCGTTGTGGGCATGGCCACCAAGGGCAGGTGAGTGTTGGGTGATGCGTCAGAAGAAAGTCTCGACGTTGATGATGATGATGCAGGAATTGTTGTCGACGTCGACGACAATCATCGTCTTGGGGGTTAGTGGTTGAGTGGGTGGGGTGGGGGTTGGGGTGGGCCGCCGGGGCCGCTCGCACGGTCTGTCTGCTGTCTGTCTGCCTGCACACGAACGATCGAGCGAGCGAGCGACCGCGCGAGCGACCAAAGTGGCGCGATTGGGCGCGGTGAGGCGGGTGAACGAATGTGTCATGCAATAACGGAGAAAATCATGTTCCCTCGCTCAGAAGCGGAGCTTCTGGTAAAAGTACTTGACACCCTCGGCAGCCTTGTTGGCCTTCCTCTCGCTCTGCGCAAAGTAGCCCTCCTCGAGCACCTTCTTGAGGCCCTTCTTGACCTGCAGGCGCTTGCTCTCGTCGGCCATGGTCTCGTCGTCCAGGGTGATCTGCGTCGGGGTCGAGTCCTCGGCGTCCTTGGCCGCGGGCACCTCCAGCTTCTTGAGGTCGAGGTCCACCTGGTACCGGGTGGGCATGACGTGGTTGAAGTTGAGGTACTTGACGAAGGGGCGCATCTTGGAGCGCTGCGCCTTCTTCTTCTCGCTCATGCGGCGCGTGATCTTGCGCGGCTGCTTGGCGATACCCGCCACCAGCACATGGCCAAAGTGCCGCTCCTTGGTGCCATCGTCCAGCGCCTTGACGATGACCGCCTTGCGGCCAGCGTACTTGCCCTGGAGCACCACCACCACCTTGCCCGGCTTGAGGAACTTGCCCATCCTGCCCGAGCTCTCGCGCCGCTGCCGCTCTGCCGCGCGCTCGCCCTCGCCCCGACTCGGCCTCTGCTCTGCCGCGCCGCCGCGCCTCGCCCGCCATCGCCACCGATCCCCCGCCCGGCGCCCGCCCGCGCCAGCGCCGCGCTGCCCTAACCCTGGCCCGCCCCCCGCCACCCACTGCCGCGAAGCGCCCCGGGTTGCGCACGCCGCGGACGGCGTTGCGCCAGTACTCACATCAGGCTGGTGATGGCAGGAAGACTGGCCGCAGCCAGGCCGCTGACCCGAGGACTTCGAGTCCGAGTCCTCCGGGCCCTGGCCAGTGACAGGCCGACAGGCTGACAGGCTGACAGCGACTCGGAGATGGAGCCTCGCGGCGCGGGCTACGTTGCTTCGCTCGTCCTCGTCGTGGCGGCGCGGCGCCGCGGCGAAGGCAGGTAGACCAATTGATAGGCAAGACTATGCGTGCGGCACCGGAAGACACCCAGACGCCGGCTCTGATGATCAGGCGGCGGCGCGGCGCCGTGCGATCATGGCCGCGCCGTCGCGGCGCCCTGACTCCCACAGCTTCTGGATGTGGGCACACTTCGAGGCAACTGAGACGTTCCCCACACGTCCCGAGCCAAGTAATGCTTCGGTCGGCTCTGGCAGCGCTTCCTTCCGGCGACGCACTCCCTCTCACGCTTGGGGACTGTATCCTCATCACGCTCATGATCCTCCGCCTTCGTTTGAACGAGGTCGTTGTGGGCTCGCTCTTTGACATCAGTCAAGCCAAGATCTCGCGGAAATTCGAGCTCGGGTTCCACGTTTTCGAAATGGTCGTGTCCACTCCAACCGCAGAGATACTCGACCAGAGCTGCCGCGAGCAAGTCTCCAAGAGGTGCGGGAATCGCAGAATCAACCGGCCTCTCGACGCGGCTGAGCCCGAGATCCATGTTTCCGACCAACCTGCCGCACAGAGCACGACATGGAGCGAGGACAAGCAGTGCACGCAACCTGGCCAGACGATCGTGGCCCACAAAGGCATCCTCGTGGCCGAAGCTCTTGCTGGCCAAGACGTAAATTTGCGCATGCCACCAAAGAGGTGTAAGGGACAGCACCTATTGACCCAAGAGGAGGCGAACGACACGCGAAATATCGTCAACGTTCGCGAATATGTGGAACGGACGATCCAGCAGGCCAAGAAGTTTCGCTGGCTCGCCCACGAGGTCAGCATCCGCCAGGCTGACCTGGTTTTACCGGCTTTTGAATTTGCACGATCTCTGACGGGCATTTTCTGTGCTCCAATAGCCATGCCGGCATAGAACAAGGAGCCTTTTAGAGTGACTCTGCGCCTCGCAACTGATGAGGATGAGGGCTTATACCTCTAGCTAGAGGCTCATAACGTATAGCATTGCCCTGACTAGCGTCATTGTCCTACAGATTTGGCAACAGCTAGCCGTCCCGCGCCGGCCCGCAGAGCTCAGGGAAGCCCGATGCATTGCCAGAGCACGAGGCCGGACCATTCTTGACCAGAGGAAGGACTCGTCGCGCCTTCTTCGTTCGTGGCGTACGCTTCGCCCTTTCGGTCATGAAGTAGGCGACGGGGCTCTTGATAAACCCGCGACGACCTCCTTTCCTTGCTTGTTTCATTGGCGCATACGTGCTTGGCCTTGGATGCGCGCAGCTTCCGCAGTTCCGGACACTCATCGGCGCGCCAACACTGTAGTGACGCGGAGCGCTGCCGAGCAGGCGCCGTCGCCCGCGTGACTGACAGCGCTCGCGGGAGCGCAGACCAGCCTTCGTTCACTACTTGATCTAGGCCTACACAAGCTCGTCTATTGATCCTACAGCATCCCATGAGTAACAGAGCAGCCTGCGTGCTGTGCAGGGCCTCGTTTTAGGACTATTCGAGCTCATTCGGCAGCGAAACATTGCGGCGGACGGCAGCAATTGTCTGTCCTGACCTTCGCCGCTCTTATCCATCGAGGCGTCGTGGCGCGCAAGCGGTGTCTCGGAAGCGCCACCACCGTAGTCATGCGTCTTGGCGAGCGTCCTTGCAATGTCCACGACAGCTTCAAGTCCCTAATGGCAGCTAGCTAGCTAGGCAGCAAATGAAAACTGGGATTTTACACCAACACCGGTATGCTCGGGCTCGAAGTCGGGCTTGGGCTCGAGGTCGGGCTCGGGCTTGGGCTCGAGGTCGGGCTCGGGCTTGGGCTAGAGGTCGGGCTCGGGCTTGGACTCCGATTCGGGCTCGTACCAAGACTCGGGCTCGTACCAAGAATCGGGCTAGGGCTCGGCTTGCTCAGCTCCGTCAGAAGCGAGACACTGATGGTAGAGCCCTTGCGCAGAAGCCTGCACAGCAGCTACTCGTAAACATAGACCTTGTCCTTGGAGAAGATCTCAATTGCGGTCTCTTGCTCGGCGAGCTGGGCCTCGAGGTCTTCCTTGCGCTTGCGCTGCGCCAGGGAGCTGACGGTAAGCGGAAGCTTGCGCAGCTCGTTGCGCGTGTCCTCGACGCTCTGCTTGAGTGCGTTGAGGGTGCGGACGCGCTCGGCGTCGTCCATGCGCACCATGCCGGGCGGGCAGCCACCCTCAGCAAGCTCGGCGCGGCGCGCCTCGGCCTGGAGGGCCTCGGCCTGGCGCTCGAGCAGGTAGGTTGGCACACGGCCAAAGTTCGCACGCTGCTTGGCGGCGACCTGGCGCTCCTGTGCGGCCCGAGCGGTCTCGCGCTCGCGGTAGCTCTGGTTGCGCGCCAGGACCTCGCGTGAGTTGTTCTGGATGAAGTTCTTGGTGCTCCTCGGCGCGAGCTTGTTGAGTTCCGAGGCACGCGGCACAGGAGCCTTGAGACGCTCGCGCGAGCGCGGCGTAGGATCGGCAGCCGCCATGGTCGCGGTGGCGGCCGGGTCGTCGTGCTGCGGCTGCGCGTGCTGGCGCGAGGCCGGCGGCGACGTGGGCCCGCGGCGGCCCTCGCCCTTGCGCAGAAAGCTGTGCGTCTTACGCGGCGTCAGCTCGTCCTCCTCGCGCGGCGACGGCGCCGGCTCCTGCGCCACGCGCGACTGCACGTTGGCGAACTTCTTGAGCTTGAACGGCACGGGCGGCGCCTGCTGCGCCGCGGCCTCCTTCTCCTCCTTTATCCTGCGCTGCGTCTCCTTGATCCGCCGCAGGTTCTCCCGCGCGTGATCGACGGGCTCAATGCCATTGCGCCGCAGCTGGTCGCGGTACCCGCGCACCGGGTTGAGCACCGCCGACACGCCGTCGCTCGCGTTGTGCCGCGCCTTGACGCCGGCGCCCGCGCCGCCGCCCTTCTTCATCCTCGCCTCCTGCCGCAGCGAGCGACCGCCGAGGCGCGTCGCGTCAGGCACGAGCGCGCGGGCCGCACCTCGCCGCCTCGCCGCCTCGCCGCCGCCGTCCGTCGCCGCGCGCTCCAGCTCTGGCGCGGGCTCCGCGAGCTCGGGCGCCGCGCGCGCAGCAAACCGCTAGTAGCCAAGCCGTTGTCCTCTCCCCGGGGGGCATCCTACGGACACCTACACTCCCCCTCTGCCCCCTCCCTGCTTCCTGCCCCGGACGGCGCGGCCAGGACCGCCGCAAGACTCGCATCGAACCCCCGTGCAAAATTCTTGCAATCAAAGCTCGCGCGCCATTGCGGGCGGCAAACTCGCGCGGGACGCGCGCAAAAGAAGCTTCGAGCGCAGCGCTCGCGGCTGGCCGAGCGGCGCCGCGCGGCGCGGGGAGGGGCCCCGGGCGGCGATGCTCGCGCGGAGCAGAGGTGCGGTGTGCCCCCCCTCTGGGACCCCGACCTCGATTGGCTGGCGCTCGAGGCCCGCGCCACGACCTGGCAGGCGGGCGCGGCGCGCGGCAGTACTCGAGCAGGGCGCGGCGCTGGTGGGCGTCGAGCGGCGCGCGGAGCGAGCGGGAGGCCAGGCGGGCACCGGCGCGGTCCCGGCCCAGTTGGCGGCGCAGGTAGCGCAGGGCGCGGTGCGGAAGACCTGAGACCTCGACTCCGGCGTGCTCGTGCTCGCTAGCTAGCTAGCTTGTTGTTGGGAGCGGAGACCATGGCCAAGAGCAAGACGAAGCAGACCAAGGCGGAGGAGAAGAAGAAGAAGCAGGTCGTGGAGGAGTCCGAGGACAGCAGCAGCGACGACAGCAGCAGCGAGGAGGAGGAGGAGAAGAAGCCCAAGGTCGTGGCCAAGAAGGCCAAGGCCGGCAAGGGCAAGGAGCCCGAGGAGGAGGACGACAGCAGCAGCGAGGAGGAGAGCAGCAGCAGCGAGGAGGAGAGCGACAGCGATGACGAGGACACCAAGATGAAGGACGCCAGCGCTGGCAAGAAGAAGGAGAAGAAGGAGGAGTCCGAGGAGGAGTCCTCGTCTTCCGAGGAGGAGTCTTCCGACGAGGAGGAGGAGGAGGAAGAGAAGAAGGAGACCAAGAAGGCGGCGGCCAAGACTGCCCAGAAGAAGGCCGAGGAGAGCAGCAGCGAGGAGGAGTCCAGCGACGACGATTCCTCGGACGAGGACGAGGACAAGAAGGAGAAGAAGCCTGCTACCGCCAAGAAGGCCAACGGCACCAAGAAGGAGGAGTCGTCCGACGACGAGTCGTCTTCCGACGAGGAGGAGGAGGAGAAGCCCGCGGCCAAGAAGGCCAGCGGCAAGAAGAAGGAGGAGTCCTCCGACGAGGAGTCCTCCGACGAGGAGGAGGAGAAGGAGAAGCCCGCGGCAAAGAAGGCTGACAGCAAGAAGAAGGAGAAGAAGGAGGAGTCTTCCGACGAAGAGTCCTCCGACGAGGAGTCTTCCTCGGATGAGGAGGAGGAGGAGGAGAAGAAGCCCGCGGCCAAGAAGGCCAACGGCAAGAAGAAGGAGGAGTCTTCCGACGAGGAGTCGTCCTCCGACGAGGAGTCGTCCTCGGATGAGGAGGAGGAAAAGAAGGAGAAGCCGGTGGCCAAGAAGGCTGACAGCAAGAAGAAGGCGAAGGAGGAGTCGTCTTCCGAAGAGGAGTCGTCGTCCGAGGAGGAGGAGTCCTCCTCGGACGAGGAAGAGGAGGAAGAGAAGAAGGCGACCAAGAAGGCGGACAAGAAGGAGGAGTCCGAGTCGGACGACGATTCCTCGGACGATGACGAGACGCTCAAGAAGACCAAAGCGCCCGCGTCGGCCTTTGAGACGCCCACGAAGAAGCAGAAGACGGAGGAGCAGTCCACGCCGGCAGACGGTGCCAGGCCGGCGCTTGTCCAGGTGCGCGGCTTCCCCTACGAAACGACGGAGCAGGAACTGCACGCGTTCTGTTCGACCAAGGCCACGCCGACGCACATCGTGATGAACCCGGAGGAGTGGCGCGGCACCGCGCACGTGACCTTCGCGTCGCACGAGGACGCGGAGAAGGCTCTGACGCTGGATGGCGAGTACATTGGGTCGCGGTACGTGAACATGCGCATGTTCCGCAACCGTTCCGGTACTTCGCGGCGGTCCGCCCCGGGCGAGCGCCCGGAGGGCTGCACGACCGTCTTTGTGGGCAACCTGAGCTTCAACGTGGACGAGGACACCGTTCATGAGGCGTTCAAGGCGTGTGGCGAGGTGAAGCAGATCCGCTGGGGCATCGACCGCGAGACTGGCGACTTCAAGGGCTATGGTCACGTCGAGTTCACGGATGAGGAGGGCCCGGCCAAGGCGATCAAGCTGCACGGCACGCCGCTCCTGGGCCGCGAGATGCGCATCGACTTTGCCATCCCGTCCGCGGCGAAGCGGCCGCGCGTCAGCATGGGCAACGACGGTGGTGAGGGGGATGGCTTCAACCGGCGCTCCTTCGGCGGCGGCGCTGGTGGCCGTGGCGGCTTCGGTGGCAGTGCGCACAAGAAGCAGCGCATCTCCATTGGGGGCGGCACCGGCAACGTCACCACCTTCGATTGAAACCACGGACAAGCAAGCAAGCAAGCACATGTGACCTGATTGGTTGCGTCGGGAGGTACCCGGGCGCCAAGCGCTGCAGCAAGCGTGCAAAGAGAGCGCGCTCAAGCAAGCACATGTGACCTGAATGGTAGCGCTGGGAGGCACCCGGGCGCCAAGCTGCAGCGAGCGCGCAGGATTGCGCGTTTGCGTTCGTGCATGGCTTTTCTCGCGCTTGAGGTGGTTTTCGAACCGTAAAGAGTTGACACAGACACACACACAAAGCACACATCTCATTCTCATTCGATCCACATCCACGTTCACATTCACAACAACTTGAGTTCTGCTGGCTGGAGGCCATGGTATCAAATCATCTTATAAATCTTGGCATGGGAAATAGACGATAAAGTAAACGAGGGTTGGTTGTGTGCGAGAGTGGGCGGACGAACCCAGGCCTCAAGGTGAGCTTGGGCCTTGTTCGCTCACAGTCAGGCTTTCTTTGCTCGGGTCTTGTTCTCATTTCTTGGGTGGCACCACCGGAAACACCTCTCAACTTGAAGTTGAGTGCCACGGTCATCTGGCGTCAGAGGAATCAGAGAAAACATTAGGCAGAGGCGACCTCGGCGGGCTCCTTGAAGGGAATCCAGCGCGCCTCGAGGACGGAGCGCACCTCATCGACGGCAGCCATGTCTTCAATGGTGCCGGGCACGCGGACCTCCTTCTCGTCGGCGATCTGCAGCATGACGTTGCGCAGCGTCTTGCCGGAGCGGGTCTTGGGCAGCATGCGCACGACAAAGGCACGGCGGAAGCTGGCAACGGCACCAATCTCATCGCGCACACGCTTGACGAGCTCGGCCTCGACCTGATCGGCCGGCACTTGCGCGGCAGCGTCCGAGAGCACGACCAGACCAATGGGCACCTGGCTCTTCTGCGGGTCATAGGCGCCGATGACGGCGGCCTCGGCGACGGCTGGGTGGCCCAGCAGAACCTCCTCGATGCCGCCCGCCGAGAGGCGGTGACCAGCGCAGTTGATGACGTCGTCCGTGCGGGCCATGATGTGAAAGTAGCCGTCGTCGTCGCAGATGCCGGCATCGCCCGTCAGGTAGTAGCCGTCGTGCTTGTCGTAGTAGGTAGCCTTGCAGCGGTCGTCAGCGTTGTGCAGCGTGGTGAAGGTGCCGGGCGGGAGCGGGAGGCGAATGGCAATGTCGCCGAGCGTGTGGTTGGGCAGCGGGACCGAGTCGTCCTCGTGGAGGATGTCAAAGGCGAAGCCGGGGAGCGCGCGCGCCGCGCTGCCGGGGCGCGCGCCAATGCCCGACATTTGAAAGCCGAGCGCCGGCCAGCCGAGCTCGGTCTGCCACCAGTTGTCCACGACGTTCTTGCCGAGCTGGCTCGCGTAGAAGCTGACCGTCTCCGGGTCGCCGCGCTCGCCAGCGAGAAAGATGGTGCCGAGCGCCGAGAGGTCGTACTGGCGTGCGAGGTCAAGGTTGCGGTCCGTCTTGCGGATGGCGCGCAGCGCCGTGGGCGCCGTGAAGAGCGCGCGCACCTTGTAGTCCTGCGCGATGCGCCAGAAGACGCCGGCGTCGGGCAGAATGGGCTTGCCCTCGAACATAATGGTGGAGCAGCCGTGCAGCAGCGGGCCGTACACGATGAAGCTGTGGCCGACAACCCAGCCGATGTCGCTGGCGGCCCAGTACGTGTCGGCGGCCTCACGGCAGTCCATGAAGTTCTCCATGGCCCACTTGAGCGCGGTGGCGTAGCCGCCCGAGTCGCGCACCACGCCCTTGGGCGCGCCCGTCGTGCCGCTCGTGTACAGAATGTAGAGCGGGTCCGTGGAGCTCACCGGCACGCAATCGTGGTGCGGCGCGTCGCGCATGACATCCTCCCAGTCCTCCATGCTCTCACCGCGGCGGTTGTTGATCGGGTCCTCCACCTCCTTGCGGAACTTGCACACCATGACGTCGGGCTTGTGCTTGGCGATGTTCAGCGCCTCCTCCACCATCTTGGTGTACGGCACCACACGCGAGGGCTCCACGCCGCACGAGCCCGAGATGATGGCCTTGGGCGTCGCGTCGTCGATGCGCACCGCCAGCTCCTTGGGGGCGAAGCCGCCAAAGACCACGCTGTGCACGGCGCCCAGGCGCGCGCACGCCAGCATCGCCACGGCCGCCTCCGGGATCATCGGCATGTAGATGACCACGCGGTCGCCCTTGGTCACGCCGCGCTCGGCCAGCGCGCCCGCCAGCCGCGACACCTGGTCCTGCAGCTCCGCGAAAGTCAGCGTCCGCTTGGCGCCCGTCGCCGTGGACACATAGTGGATCGCCGCGCGCTCGCCGTGCCCGGCCTCCACCCAGCGGTCCACGCAGTTGTGCGCCACGCTCAGCTCGCCGCCCACGAACCACCGCGCGAACGGCTTGCGCGACTCGTCCAGCACCGTATCCCACGGCCGCGTCCACTCCAGCGCGCTCGCGGCCTGCGCCCAAAATTCCTCGCGCGTTTCCTCGTGCAGGCTCTTGTCCACCAGCGCGTCGTACTCCTCCGTGCTCAGGTGGTACACGCGCTCCGAGTCGTCGCCCGGAATTGGCATCTTGTTGTGGAGCGGCTCCTTCTCCACCTGCTTCATCTCCTGTGCATCCGCCATCACCGACATGATGGCTGCGGCCGAGTTGCCGCTGCCCCTGCGCTCTTCAGTCGCCTGGCCTGGCCTCGCCTCGCCTCCGAGTCGCCTCGCCTCCCTCGCCTCACTCCGTGTTGCTGCGGCTCGGCGTCTTTGATTCGGGTCTGCTGCCTGCCTGCGTCGCGCCTTCCGTCGCCACGCCGTCTGGCCCGCATGCTTGTCCTAACTTTACCAGGCGGCAGCATGCCTGCTCCACATCACATCACGATCAAGGCATTCCTTAGGCTTCAAGTTCCACCCGTGCTGCGATCGGCCACGAGGCGGGTCCGCCGCTCGCTTCCGGTAGCAGCTTTCGCAGCCTCCCTGCGCGCGGCCACGCTGCGCAAATCGCTACGCGAACAGCCGCCAGCCGCCCGCGACGCCGCCAACGCTGCCAGTGCCAGCCAGACTCGGACGCTGTCGTGGCTTGCTTGCTCCAACCTGCGACGCTCTGCCATCGTCTGCGAGCAGCCAGCTCACCATGAGTTCGTTCGCGGGCGCACTGCCGGCGCACCCCCCCAAGCTTGGCCCAGCCGCTGCTCGCCTCGCCTCGCCTCGCCTCGCCTCGCCTCGCCTCGCCTCGCCTCGCCTCGCCTCGACTCGACTCGCGGCGGCGCTGCCACGCCGGGCGCTGCGGCGCGCTCAGGCCCCGGCGCGCGGGCCCTGGCGGTCCGAGCCCGGCGCAGCGGCGCAGCGGGGAGGTGTGGCCGGCGATGCGCCGGATGCAAGGGCTCGACGGGCGATGCGGATGGCGCGGCGCAGGCAAAGCCTTGGGCCACAGCGCAGCCGCGGCGAGCGGAAAGCGAGCGCGGGACGCGGCGCGGCGCGGGCAGGCAGGCAGGCGGGCGGGATCCGGCCTCGCCCGCCAGCTGGCGAGCGCACGCGCTCGAGCGGCGGCCCGGCCGGCCGCGCGCGCGCGGCGAGGGAGGCCGCCGGCGGCCCGGCGCGGCCGGCCGGACGCCGCGGTTCGCGGCCAGGTCCTGGATTCGCGGGTGGCCGCGGGCCCGTGAACTTCAAGCTGCTCGCGCACTGCCTGCACCGCACGAAGTTTTACAAGTGAACTGCTGTGCATGGCCGCGGACGAGACGGCCCAGCCAGACGGGGAGGAGCTCGGGAGAATTCGCGCAGGGCCCGCCAGGAAAACGTGCAGCTAGATTACATGTCACGGGGCGGCGCGCTAGCCGCGCCACTGCGGCCGCCGGACCAGCCAGCGCGCTACGGGCTTGAGGTAGCGGCCAGCCAGCCGGACCGCTTTGCGAGCAACCGCGAGCGTGCAAGTGGCGGCTGCGACTTCCAGCTCGCAGTCATTGTACCAGTAGGCATCAGGCTTGTGGCAGCCAGGTCCTGACGTGAGTTCGCGTGAAGAGGCCTTGGAACCGAACTCAGCGAAGTGGGACCAAAGGCCAGCATCAAGAAACGGCGCAAAGGCGCGAGCGCCGCGAGGCGAAGAGGCGCACGACGATGACCGAGCAGTTGTCCCTAGAGCCGCGGTCAAGGGCCTCGTCAGCGAGGGCCGCGGCGATGCGTGCACATTGACCCGAATGGGTTTCGCCTTCTTGTAATGGCTCCTCGAGATGGTCGACGATAAAGCGGGATGCCTCGGCGCGCGAAAAGACATCCCAAATGCCGTCGCAGGCCAGCACGAGCGCCATGTCGTCACTGGAGACCTTGTGCCGCACGATGTCGGGCTCCGCCAGTACAATATCATCAGTGATGGGCTTGTCGGGCTGGCTCCAGGCCGAAGCCTTCGGCAGCTTGAAGGCGAAGTCGCCCAGTGAACGCGAGACTGCCAGGCTGCCAAACACTCGAACGGCGGAGCTCGAGGAGCGCCGGCCCATGGGCACCGCCACGAAGCCGCCTGCCTTCTCAATGCGAAATTGTTCCCGAGGCAGGCTCGGCACGTGGTCCTCACTCAGGGCCGTGTACGTGGCGTCGCGTCGAATGCACAGGGCGCGCGAGTCGCCCGCGTTCGCGCACGTGGCCATGACCTGGCCGCTCGGGAGCACCTGCAACACCACCACCACAGCCGTGCACCCGCTCTCGAGCTCAGGGCTGTCTCGGAAGTTCGCCTCCAAGTGGCTTTGCAGCAGGCTGTCCACCTCGCCAAAGACCTCTCGCAATGCTGACTCCGTGTCCTCGTGCCGCTTCGCGTGGCTTGCGATCAGGTGCGGGACGGCGCGGCTCGCGAAAATCGCCGACTCGCGACCGCCGTGCCCATCAAAGACGGCGAAACAGCCCAGCACAGGCTGCTCGCGCTTCATCCGACTCAGTTCATACGAGCCGCGCGACGAACCGGGGTTGCGTACTACCTCGCCGATGCTTGATTCGTCCAGGAGCGAGCGCAGCTCACAATGGATCGTCGTTGCGTCCTCCATCTTCAGCCTCGCCCCGATGCGTTCGCATTCGCCGGCCGCGAGCACCGGCGGCCGCTCAATCTCCGCCATGGCGCCTTGCCCACGCTGCGCGCCGTCTGCTCGCGCAACCACGCGCCGCCTTTCTTTTGATCTGCTGGATCCATCATGTACACGTCCTCGACCCTTGTGAAAGATCCGTTCACGTTCTCGAGTCACTCGTTGTGGTGCCCGGTACCCGTACGGAGAGTGCTAAGAGAATCGAATCAGCGCGGCGTAATGTTTTCATCAGCGTCAGGCGAACCGCATCGTCACGAACAGCATTGTCCTGGCGCGCACAGTGCGCCGTCAGAATTAGCAACAGGACCAGAATGCAAGGAAACGAACAGCTCGGCCTGACGTGGCTTCTTGCTGCAGGCGCATGCCACAAACCCAGACGCAAAAAGACAAAGACATCCAACCACGTGCGGTACTGGGGCGGTGCATACGCAATGCCGCGCCATTACAGACATCGGAGGGCATGATCAATCTTTCGCTCCGCACGAGTTTTCGCCGCGGCAACATTCGTTTTTTTTGTTTCTGTACGGCGTCAACGCCGCTTTTGACCTTAGCACCAGGAGACCAGCGTGGAAGCTGCATCGCCTTGGCTCCATCCTCTCCACACCACTTCTTTTCCATTAACTTATGCGCTACGACTACGTAGAAATGCATCTGGCCTGAGCGCCGCAAAGCGGATGCTCTTCACGCTGCTCGAAGAGCGCCAGCGCCGTCTACCAGTCCCTTCGTGCGCATGTTAGCCACGGACGGCCACGAAGAAGCGAAAGCCTTCCTTCACCAACCTCGCTCAGGTCGCTCCTGCTACCGTCGTCATTGCCACTTTGTCCTCGCAGCAGGCTTTGCATTCGTGGCGTGCTCACGGTGCTGACGGTGCGAATCTGGACACAACTTGCACACAATCGTTCGGCGTAAGCAGTGGGGAAAGCTGCAGTGCGGCAGTATTTCCTCAGCAAGCATGTCTTCGGCGTGCGCTTTGGTGCGCCCGTCAAGCTACGGAATATGGAGTCAACTTGAACTTGAACTTGAACTTCAACGAGACGACGGTTAGGTCGCCAGCGACCACGATAATAACCAACATTGTCAGCAGCTCAGACAGAGGCTACGGCCGGCGAAGTTGAAGCATTGACGGTGAGCAAACCAACCACCGCGAGCGGAGCCTGGGCGCGATGGCGCGCGGCGCGGCGGCGCGCGGCGGCGCGGGTCGCGGGCGCGGTGGCGGCGGCGTGCGGTGGTCCGGCGCGGTGGTCTGCGTGCATGGCGGCGACAAGTACTACGAGGCGGCGCGCGTGGAGGACGAGGTCTTCCGCGCGGGCGACCTGGTCTCGGTGCTGGTGCGCAACGCGGCGGGCGAGGAGAGCGAGACGCCGGCAGTGCTGGAGAGCCTGTGGGCGGACAACAGCAGCGGCGAGGCCATGTGCGAGGTGCGCTGGTTCGTAGACCCGCAGGAAACCCGCGCCGGCGTGGGCGACGAGCACGAGGTCTTCGAGAGCGACCGCGTGGACGAGGTGAGCCTGAGCGCAATCAATGGGCACGCCTGCGTGCTGAGCGAGGAGGATTTTTGGGAGCGCACGCGCGAGCAGCCGCTACACGGGCTCGAGGACGAGGAGGACGAGGAGGACGAGGACGAGGACGAGGACGACGAGCAGGAGCAGGACGAGGACGAGGACGAGGACAAGGATAACGCGGAGAGTGCAGCCCGAGGTCGCAAGCGCGCGCGCCAGGGGGCGAGCAGCGGGCTTCGCAAGGCGAAGCGGCAGCGCAGCGCCATGTACTTTTGCAAGGACTTCTTCTCGGCAGAGCTGGAGATGCTGCGGCCCAGCACACTCTTTGAGCACGCGCGCAAGCCATTCGCTTACAGCAAGCGCCTGCGCGGCGTGGACTTGAACAAGCGCAAGCTGGCCGACTCCGATGCGGACAAGTTCTCACGCGCCTTCCAGCAGCTGCAGCTCTCCGCCACGCCGCCCAGCCTGCCGTGCCGCGAGTCAGAGCGCGAGACCGTGCACTCGTTCCTGCGCGACGCCATCGCGCGCGGCGGCGCCGGTGGCGCGCTGTACATCTCCGGCATGCCCGGCACGGGCAAGACCGCCACAGTACACGAGGTGGTGCGCGCCCTGCAGCGCGAGGCCAAAGCCGGCACACTTGAGGATTTTGATTTCGTCGAGATCAACGGCATGCGGCTGCCGCACCCGTACCAGGCGTATACGGAGCTGCACAAGGCACTCACAGGCCAGCAGGCTTCGCAGACGCGTGCCGCGCAGTTGCTGGAGCAGCGCTTCGCCGGGACAGGCACAAGCGAGGTGCGTACCTGCGTGCTCCTGGTCGACGAGCTGGACTACATGGTGACGCGCAAGCAGACCGTCCTGTACAATCTCTTCGACTGGCCCACGCGCCCGACCTCGCGCCTCGTCGTGGTCGGCATCGCCAACACGATGGATCTCCCGGAGCGCCTCCTACCGCGCATCGCGAGTCGCCTCGGCATGAGCCGCGTCGTCTTTCAAAGCTACTCGCGCGATCAGCTCGAGCGCATCATCGAGGCGCGTCTCGAGGGACTTGATATCTTCGTGCAAGACGCTGTGCAGATGACGGCGCGAAAAGTTTCGTCGCTGTCCGGCGACGTGCGCCGCGCGCTGCAGATTTGCCGCCGCGCCGCGGAGATCTGCCAGCGGGAGCACGCCGCCCGCCTCGCGAGGGGGCAGACGCTATCGCAGGCCGCGGGACCGGACGAGGAGCGGGACGCTCTTGACCCGGGTCCGGCGGAATCGCAGCAGAGCGAGTCTGGCGAGCCGCTCGTCACGATCGCGCACGTGAACCAGGCGGCGCGCGAGCTCAGCGATAACCTGTTGCTCCGTGCCTTGCAGACGGCCTCCGCGGCCACCAAGCTTCTCTTCGTGGCGCTATACAAGCACCTCTCCATCCATTGCGCGGACGAGGCGAGCCTCAGCGACATCATCCCACGCTTTCTCGACCTCTGGCGCCAGCACTGCATCCATGCGCACCAAAAGCATGCCCCATTCAGCCGCCACCAGGTCGTGCAGCTCTGCCAACGCGTCGCGGCCTCGCGTCTGCTCAAGGCGCGGCAGGCGCGCGACGATCGAGACCCGATTGTGCGCCCGGGCCTCGAGCTTGAAGACATTCCGTACGCTCTGGCGCGGGACGAAGACTGCCGGCCCTTTCTCGCCACGGCATAACCGTCGGCCGACGACTCGGAGAGAGAGATAGAGAAAAAAAACAAAGGAGGGAAGAGAGAGAGGGCACAGAGATAGAGAAAAATGAGACACGTGGATTGAAGCCATTGTACAAGCTTCTTACAGTCTTTTCAAACTTAGTAGGTTTTGCGGACGAGGTGCTGCCGGTCCCACAAGAGGCCCGCAATGATCACGTACGGGATCACTTGAGCGATGCCGGCCACGCGCCACGTTTTCGATGGCGGCGTTGCGCTGACCGGCGTGCCCGAACCGACAGGACTGGGCTTGGCGGTGGCCGACCTGTCCACCTCGGTGTCGTCAGCTGGGTGCAGCAACTCGTGGTGCACGGCCTGGAAGCAATTGTGCATCCACACGAGGCGCTGGCGCAGAGCCTTGCGTTTCTCTTCGCTGTTCACCTCGGGCAGCTTCTGCAGCTCCTTGGAGAGAACTTCAAAGTGCCGCACCACGTCGCGCCCAATGGACTGCTGGTCATGCCAGAGAGTGGAGCGACCAATGCGCTGTCCTTGCCCGGGAGACGCGGGCCCAGCGCGGCTCCCATCCGCCTCCGCCGCTGCAGCGTGCTCCCCGCCATCGAGATATTGCAAGAAGTGGGCGCGCGAGATGACGCATGAGCGCGTACGCGTCAGCATGACCTCGCCCATGGCGATCATCTCCATCTTGAAGAACTGAAACACCTCCTTTTCCACGTCCTGCTCATCCACAAATTGCAGGAGATTCGGCACGGCCAGCGACTTGTGTTTGACATCCAGATTCTTCGTCAGATCGCCAAACACCAGACTCTTCGTCAGATCGTCCTCGGCCCTCGCCCATTTCATATCTCCCGAGAAGGAGTACTCCAGGTCGAACACCATGTTCTTGCGCGAGAGTCGGTTGTGCGTCGGGTTGTAGCGGATGAGCACAAACCAGCCCAAGTACGCGCCAATGCTGAACATGATCTCGCGCCGGAAGTCCTCCTCGAGCACGATCTCAGCCTGTAAATTCTTCGGATCCGCCTTGTCGTACAGCACTTTGATGTTCTCCGCGCAACGTAGTGCCGCATTGCGGAGGCGCGTCTCGTACATCTCAATCGTCCACTCCGCGTAGGGCCGCGCCGGGAAGTCCGGAAACAGGCAGGGCTCGCCGTCGAGCTTCATGTTGAACACATACGCGTGCTCGCTGCCGTACATGAGCCGCGAGAAGTCATCCAAAGTCGTCAGGAATGCGCGCGTCACCTGCTTGCGCCGCTGCTCCCCATGCTCCAGGTCCGGCTGGCTCAGGAACTCATTCAGAACCGTGTAGCCGAACTTGAACGCCACGTCTGCCTGCCTTGCCTCGAAAAGGTTCATCCACCCTAGCACGTGACATTCCGAATTCGAGCAAAAGTCTGCGAACTCGCACGAGTCGCCGATCGCCAGCACCACCAGCTGCACCTTGCACTTCCGAATCAACCTCTGAAAGCCCTCAATCACCTCCTTCTCGTTGATCCTGTCCTTGGTCGCCCCCAGCTGCGCCTGATAGATGAAGAGCGCATCCATCGTCCCGTCCTCGCCTTTGTATTTCTTCTCAATGCGATCGCACAGAGCCTTGAGCGACGGTTTTCCGAACACGTAGCCGTCCTTCTGCTGCGGCATCAGCACCAGGCGCTCCGCGTTGTCACCACCATCCAACCCCTCCTCCCCGCGCCTTTCTTGGTGCGTCAGCAGCCGTTTGTACACCGCAAAGCCGCTCTCGTCGCACGGCCCCACCAGCGCAGGCCGCGTGTCCAGCATACCGCGCTTGAAGCACACCGCCACGAACTCCTTCTCCAGCTCCTTCGCTAGCTCCTTCTGCTCCTTCTGCTTGCCCTGTGCACGCGCGTCAGTCAGCCATCCTTGATGCCGTCCTCCTTGCCGTCCTCGTCCTCCTCCTTGTTCGCGGCCTCGCAGACGCCGCCCTCAAGGTCGGCCATGGCCCGCGCCGAGCCGCCGCCCGGCGCAGCGGAGGGGGGGGAGGGGGGCAGCGCGGCGCGGCGCGTTCCGCTCCCGGCCGCCGCCGTCGCCCGCGCCCGCCGCCGCCGCTCTCCAACCTACATCGTTCTCGTCCGTCATGCTCGTGCACGCGCCAGATACGTCTCTGTCAGGCTGGCTGGACTACGCGAAGGTCGACGACGTGGACTCCAACTCCCAGCGGCACGGCGGCAGCGACGGCGACCGCGGGCGTGGACGTGGCTGAAAAGCGGAGACGACTCGGACGGGCGATCGAGGAGTCGAGGAGGACCGTGCGTAATTTCTTGGTGCCTCGCTGCCTTGGGGTCTGCATCACGGTCAGATCAAAGGGGATCGGGACGACGACGCCGGGCAGACGAAGCACGATGACGAGACGCAAAGCTCTCAAGATGAGCAGAATGATAGCGTGGAGGTCAAGACGGTGCCAGTGGAAGCGAGCGGGCCACTGGCAGTGCTGTTGGCCGGGTCGCAGTCGATACTGAAAGGCGCATGCCTGGTGGCATGGAAATCTGAGCCCCGCAGCCTCGACTTCGCAAAGAGGCTTCAGTTTGCGCAAGGCCAGGCCCGGTGAGGTCAGTAGCTCGACCGAGATGTACTAGCGCTGCAGTTCGCTGTGCGGAGCGGCGCGCGTCCCTTGGGAGCTAGCTAGGGCTCCCTCCGAGTCCTCTCCTGCTCAAGCTAGCTACTAGCTAGGTGGCGGGCAAGCTGGCTTGGTGGCAGGCTGGATGGCTGGCTGGATGGATGGATGCCTTGATGGCCGGCTAGCTCTAGCTAGCTGACGGACGGAGTGATGTTTTTTAGTTCCCTCTCTCCTCAGGCTGGCGGGCTCTTCGAGCCGTCATGGAGACCCCGTTCCTCCCGGTGGCCCGTCGTTGGACTCGGACTCGAGGCAGGAAAGAAAGCAGAATCCTAACGACCACAACTCGAGCGGCGGTGGCGCGGGCGGCGCGGGCGGCGCGCAGGGCGGCGGCGGCGGCGGCGGCGGCGGGCGGCGGCGGCGTGGCGGCGACGGCGACGTTGACGGCAAGATGCTCTGGGTGGACAAGCATCGGCCGCGGTCGCTGGTGAAGCTCGACTACCATGCGGAGCTCACGCAGCGGCTTCAGAGCATCGTGAGTTGGTGAAGAGACCGACCGACCGGCTGCGGCGCGGCGGCCGCAGGGAAGCGCGCGCACAGGCGCGGTGGCCCGGCGTGCGGGCTATGACGCCTACCGTGTGGTTTGCAAGGAAAGACTAATCATGAGAACGTGACGCAGGCGAGCAAGGGCGACATCCCGCACCTGCTCTTCTACGGGCCTTCGGGCGCCGGCAAGAAGACGCGCGTGATGGCGCTGCTGCGCGAGATCTTCGGGGCGGGCGTGGAGAAGGTGAAGCTTGAGCACCGCACGTTCAAGACGCCGACCGGGCGCAAGATCGAGCTGACGACGCTGGGGTCCAACTACCACATCGAGATGAACCCGAGCGACGTGGGCAACCAAGACCGCTACGTGGTGCAGGAGGTGATCAAGGAGATTGCGCAGGCGTCGCTGGTGGTGCCGAGCGCGCGCGCCGGGAGCACGCCATTTGGGGTGAGCTCGTCGAGCTCGTCGAGCTCTGCGGCCGCGGCGTCGGCTGAGGGCGCCGCCAAAGGCAAGGCGAACTTCAAGGTGGTGTTTCTGAGCGACTGCGACTACCTGACCAAGGCGGCGCAGCACGGCCTGCGCCGCACGATGGAAAAGTACGTGCGCAGCTGCCGGCTAATTTTGTGCTGCGAGAACCTGAGCAAGGTGATCGACCCGCTGCGCTCGCGTTGCCTGGCCATCCGCGTGCCGGCGCCCAGCAACGAGGAGATCTGCGCCGTGTTGGAGAACACCGCCAAGCGCGAGAATGCCACGTTGGGCGCCGAGGCAGCCGCGGCGATCGCACAGGCGTCGCAGCGCAACCTGCGCCGCGCGCTGCTCATGGCCGAGTCACAGGGTGCCACGGCGGAGCAGGGCGGCACCTTCCAGCGCCCTGACTGGGAGGTCTACGTGAGCAACCTTGCGGAGCGTATCTGCAAGGAGCAGAGCCCGCAGAGCCTCCAGGCGGCGCGCAACATGCTCTACGATCTGCTCGGCAACTGCATCCCACCCACGGTCATCTTTCAGACGCTGCTCCGCTGCCTGCTGCCGCGCCTGGATGACGCGCTCAAGCACAAGGTCATTGCTGCCGCTGCCGACTACGAGCACCGCATGCACCTGGGACAGAAGGACATCTACCACCTCGAGGCCTTTGTCGCCAAATTCATGCTCCTCTACAAGGAGTACATTCTCCAAGCCTTTGCATTCTGATGACGTACAAGTAGCTACTGGTACCACCTACAACCGAGAGATTTGCTGTGTGAAAACTTGATGAAGCTACTACAAATAACGATCTGGTTTGTTTACTTTTCTGCTCTTGAGGCTGGGCCGCCGCGCGTAGACCCGCCACTACTTTGGCTTCGGGTAGGGAGGAAGGGGGGCGGGGGGAAAGAGGAGCAAGAGCTTCGCATGATTATTAGGTGGAGGAGGTCTGGTTCTTCTTGTACCAGGCGGAGAACTCCTCAAAGGTGAGCTGGCCGTCATTATCGGCATCGCTCTCGATGAAGCACTGCTCGGTCGTGATGACGGCAAGCTGCTCCGGATCAACGCCCATGCCTTGGGCGGCCTCCGGGTCGGCGGCGAAGAGAACCTTGAAAACCGCCGTGAGGTAGGAGGTCATCTCCTCGACCGAGACGCGGTTGTCGTGGTTGGCGTCGTAGAGGCCAAAGGCGGCCACCACCTTCTCCTCGGCGCTGCCAGAGCAGAGGATGGAGAGGCCAGCGGCGAGCTCGCGCTGGTCGACCTTGGAGTCGCGATTACTGTCGAAGACGCCAAAGAGCGCGCGGGCCACCTCGGCGGCCGCCTTTTGATCAGCGTAGGACTCATGGCCGCCGCCCTGCTCGATGAGCATCTCAAAGGCAGAGACGAACTGGTCAAAGTCGAGCGAGTCGGAGCCCGCAACGGACTGGATGGTGTCCAGGACCTCCTGCAGGTCGAGGTTCTCGAGCTTGGTTAGGCGCTTGACCTCAGCCAAGCCCTTGAGCGGCACCGGGCCGGGCGGAGAGGCGGGCGCGATCTTGCTCGTGCCGTTGGCCGCGGGCGCCTCCTCCTTATTCGTCGAGAGCGCGCGCGCTTGCTCCTTGGCGGTCGCAGAGGCGGTCTGCGCGTCGCCCAGGAGCGCGCCGGCCGCGCCGCCGCCGCCCGCGCCGAACCAGAGCGTGAACTCCTCCAGCGAGATGCGATCGTCACCGTCCAGGTCGGCCTCCTCCATGGCCGCCTCGGTGGTGGCCTCGGCCAGCTCCGCCGGCGAGATGCCGTCCGGGAACTGCGAGGGCGCCAGGCTGGCGAGAGCCGCGAAGACGCCGTGGAGGTAGGTCTCCATCTCGTCGCGCGAGATGAAGCCGTCGCCGTCCAGGTCAAAGAGGCCAAAGGCCTGGCTGATCTTGACGTCGCGCGGGTCCTTGGTCAGGATCGACAGACCGGCAGACACGCGCGCAAAGTCGGCGCCCGCCTCGTCCTCCGGCACGAACGCGTGGAAGAGCTTCTCCGCCACGGTGCGGAAGAGCTTCTCGTCGGCCGGCGAGAGGTTCTTGGGCGCGATCTTGCGCATCGTGCTGAGGAAGCCGGCCTTGTCGAGCAGGCCGTCGGCGCCGGTGGCGATGGCAAACTCCTGGAAAACGTCCTCGGTCGAGAGGTTGCCAAGGCCCGTCACGCGCCGCGCCTCCTCGAGCGGAACCGCGCTCTTCGTGGCAGCCGCCGTGAAGGCGCCGGCTCCCGCGCTGGTGGCGGCGCTCCCGCCGCCCTGCATGGCGACCGAGAGGCCCGGCGACGAGGCAAACCACGAGGCGAACTCCTCGAACGAGAGCTGGTTGTCGTTGTTCGTGTCGGCCTGCTCGAAGATGGACTCCGTGCAGGCGCTGGCCAGGTCCTCCGGCGAGGCGCCGCCCGTGCGCCGCGCCGACTCGGGGTCCGTCTCGTAGATGACCTTGAACATGGCCAGCAAAATCTTCTCCATGCCCTCGCGCGAGATAAATCCCGTATGGTCATAGTCGTAGAGCGCGAAGAGCTCCTCGAGCTTGGCCTCCGCGCCGCGGCTGCCGCCGTCCGCGAGCAGGAGCAGCCCGGCCGCGATCTCCGCAAAGTCCACGACGCCGTTCTTGTCGGCGTCCATGACATCGAAGAGCCGCATGCGCACGAGCTGCAGCTTCTGCAGCTCCGCCGGCGAGCGCTCGCGCTCCGGCGTGAGGCGGTCGAAGGCCTCCTCAAAGGCCGGACGCGACAACACACCGTCCTCGTCCGTCAGCGAGGCGAAGACCTCGAAGAGCTCCTGCACGCTGCGCTCGCCAAAGCCCGTGATGGCCTTGACCTGCTCAAGGGAGAGCCAGTCCGGGGAAACGGCGTCGTCGTTGACGGCCACGGCGCGAATGACTGGGCCCGAGGCCGACGTGCCGCTGCCGCTCACCACCCGCGCCTCGTTCGCGCTCGAGGCGTCGCTGCCAGTGCCGGCGCCACCCCCGTTGGCCGCGGCGGGTGCCGCCGGCACCTCGTCTGAGTCCATCCAGCGGCGGAACTCGCTAAAGTCCAGCTTGCCGTCGCCGTTGGTGTCAAAGTCCGCGATGACCTGGGCCGCCGTGCTGGACGCGAGCTGCTCCGCCGTCAGGCCGCCCGCCAGCGCCAGCGCGTCGCTCGACGTGGACAGGTACAGCCGGTACACGCTCAGCAGGTAGCGCTCGATCTCGCCCTGGTCCAGAAGGCCGTCTTCGTCCTCATCAAAGAGCGAAAAGGCCGCCTGTGCCTTGCGGTGCGCAGGATCGCGCGAGAGCAGCGCCATGCCGGCCGAGAGCTCGGCAAAGTCCACGGCGCCAGACTTGTCGGCGTCGAAGATGTTGAAGAGCGCGTCGTAGACCATGGGCAGCACCTCGCGGTCGCGGGGCGACAGCTCGTCCTGGTCGACGAACTTGGCGATGACTTGCTTGAAGCTGGCCGGGCTCAGCAAGCCCTCCTCGTCCACCACGAGCGCGAATTCCTCAAAGATGTCGCGCTGCGACCACTTGCCGAGGCCGGTGATGCGCTTGAGCTCTTCGAGCGAGAGCCAGCTCGAGGCGGCATCCACGACCTGGGTCATGGCCTGCGCCGTTGCATCGGACTCCCACCAGCGGCGGAACTCCTCAAAGGAGAGCTCGTCGTCCATGTTCAGGTCTGCCTCTGAGAAGATCTCGTCCGTCGTCACCTTGGCCAGGTCATCCGGGGTCATGTCGCCCATGAAGAGGTCGGCGCCCTCCTGTGTTTCCAGCATGAGCCGGAAGACCGACGTCAGGTACCACTCGAGGCTCTGCCGCGAGATGGTGCCCGCGCCCGACTGGTCGTAGAGCCGAAAGGCGGCCTCGGCCGCGCTGTGGCTGCCCTTGTCGCCGCCCTTGCACAGCACGGAGAGGCCCGAGGCGAGCTCGAGAAAGTCCACCTTGCCGTTGCCATCCTGGTCGAAGATGTCAAAGAGCTGCGCCACCACCACGGCCGCGCGCTGCTGCTCGACCGGGCCCAGTGGCGTGATCTGGGCCTTGCGCTGCACGATGCGCTGGAAGACCGCCGTGAACGCCTGCCGGTCCAGCTCGCCGTCCAGCGCCTCCACCGCAAACTCCTCAAAGGCGTCCGCGGCCTCCATGGCATCCAAGCCCGTCAGGCGCCGCGCGTCCGCGAGGCTGAGCTTGCTCAGCTCAGGTCCCGGCATGGAGGTGGCGGGCGGCGCTGCCTGCGGGGCCGCCCGAGGCGCCGGCGCCGAGGGCGCGGAGGGCGCGGAGGGCGCGGGCGCCGGCTCATGCGAGCCGGGCGCGTCCGAGTCCCACCAGCGCTTGAACTCGGGCCAGCTGATGAGGCCGTCGTGATTGGTGTCCATCTCATCGAAGAGCTCCTGCATGGAGGCCGAGGCGAGCGCCTCGGGCGTGGCGCCGCCGACGCGGTCCCGCATATCGGGCTGCAGCGCGAACATGACGCGGAAGACGGCGTTGAGGAAGGCGAGGAGCTCGGTCTTGGAGATCATGCCGTCGCCGTTGAGGTCATAGAGCGCGAAGCAGGACTCGGCGCGCATGTCCTTGCCGCCGCCAGAGAGGATGGACAGGCCGGCGGCCAGGTCAGTGAACTCGATGGCGCCCGAGTCGTCCGTGTCAAAGGCATGGAAGATGCGGTTGATGACCAGGTGCAGGCGGTCCATCTCCTGCGAGGAAAACGGCGGCGGGCGCGCCAGCGAGACCTCGCGGAAGACCTGCTCGAAGGTGTGGCGGTCGATGGTGCCATCGGGGCAGCGCTCCGCGAAAAGCTCAAAGATCTCGCTCGGCAGGTACTGGTCGAAGCGCGTCAGCTTGCGGATGTCGCCGAGGCTGAGCGCCATGGGCACCGTCTCGGTGAAGCGCGTCAGCGAAGCGCCCTCGCCCTGCGAGTACCAGCGCTTGAAGGTGGGAAAGTCGATCTCCTCGTCAAGGTCCAGGCCGTTGGATTGAAAGATCTCGCGCGCCGTGACCTGCGCCAGCTGCGGCGCGGAGGTGCCAACGTGGTCCGCGAGCCCGGGCTGCGTCTCGAAGAGCAGCGTGAAGACCGACGTCAGGTACTGCGTGATCTCGGAAAGGCTGATGCCGCCCGAGCCGTCGAGGTCCCAGAGCTCAAAGGCGAGCTGCGCCTTGGCGTCCATGTCCATGGATGGGTTGAGGATGGAGAGGCCGGCATTGAGCTCACGGTGATCAATGAGCCCGTTGCTGTCGAGGTCGAAGATCTCAAAGAGACGCTCCAGGACCACCTGCAGGCGCGCCTGTTGCGCCGAGGTAAGCGGCTCGTCGTCCGAGGCCTCGGCGATGATCTCCTGGAAGGCCGACATGAAGCCTGCCTTGTCGATCTCGCCGTTGCTGTTGGCAAACTCCTGAAACTGGTCCGCGATATCCTCGGCCGCGTACCGGTCAATCTTGGTGAGGCGGCGGATCTCGTCCATGCTCACAAAGGCGGGCGCCTGCGTGACGAGGCTCTGCACGGCGTTGCCGGACTTGGACGACTTGACCCAGCGCGTGAACTCCTCAAACGAAAGGCGGCCGTCCTCGTTCAGGTCGGCGTCCACGAAGGCCTGCTCGGCCGTCTGGCGGGCCAGCTCCTCGGCGCCCACATTCCCCACGCGCTGACGCAGCTCCGGCTGTACCTCGAAGAGCACCTTGAAGGTGGAGGTCATAAGCTTGACCATCTCCCCCAAGCTCACATAGCCGTCGCCGTCCTCGTCAAAGAGCGCGAAGCTGGCGGCCATGCGCTCGCCCTCGGCCTCGTCGCCCGCCAGCACCATGAGGCCGGTGGAGAGCTCGGAGAAGGACACACGGCCGTCCTTGGAGTAGTCGAACATGTCGTAAAGACGGTCCATGAGAAAGGTGAGACGCACGAAGTCGTCCTCGGTCTGGCAGGCCGTCTCGTCGACCAGGTCGTGCATGACCTCGTCGAAGGACTCGCGGCTGATGAACATGTTGCTCGTGGTCTGGTGACGCTGCATGCGCGAGCCCTTGGGCCGCCGAAAGCCATCGTCCACCTCATCCTTGCCCGGGTTGTCGTTGTGTTCCACAGCAGCGTCCGCAAACTTTTGCATCAGCTCGCTCGCCGTGTAGTGGTGCAGGTGCGTGAGCCTGCGGATCTCCTCCAGGTTGAACCAGTCCGCGTCGGCGGCCATGATCTCCGCGGCCACGCTCAGCTGCTGACCCGTCCCCTTGGAATACCAGGCGCGAAACTCGTCCAGGCTCAGGCGGTTGTCGTGGTTCTTGTCGCACTCGGTCATGATCTGCGCCGCAGTGCGGCGCGCCAGCTCCTCGGCCTCGAGGCCGCCCGTCTCCTGGCGCGTGCTGGGCTGCGTCGCGTACATGACGCGGAAGACGCACGTCAGGTACCGCTCGAGCTCGGACCGCTGGATGTAGCCATCGCCGTCGATGTCGTAGAGCTCAAAGACGGCGCGCACGCGAGCCTCGCGCGCCTCCTCGGACTGGCGCGCGCGCTCGCCGGGGCTGGAGAGGTCGCTACCGTCGGCGCCGCACAGGATGCTGATGCCGGCGCCGAGCTCCTGCATGTCCACGTAATGGTCCTTGTTCAGGTCCAGCGTGTCAAAGAGGCGATGCAGAACGAGTCGCAGGCGGTCGCGGTCCTGCTTGAGCGGCACGCCGCCCTGCGCGCCCACGATACGCTGGAAGGCGCCGAAGAAGGCCTTCTTGGTGAGGCGGCCCTCCTCGTCGGCGTGCTCGGCCAGAAGCTCGAATGCGTCCTCCGGCGTGTACTGGTCCAGCATGGTGAGGCGGCGCACCTCTGCGAGCGAAATCCAGGAACCGGACGGGTCCTGGTCTTCCGACGACTGTTGCTGGTGCTGCTGGTCGTGATGCTGCTGCAGAGCGCGAGAGGCGGCAGGGGCGGGCGTCTTGGCATCCGAGAACCAAGCGCGAAACTCCTGCCAGTCGAGCTCGCCGTTGTGGTTGAGGTCGGCCTGCACGAAGACGGACTCAGTCGTTGTGCGCGCCAGCTCCTCGGGCGAGACGTTGCTGGCGCGCGCGCGCGTGCTAGGCTCCAGCAGAAACATGAGTTTGAAGACCGAGCACAGGTACTGCGCGAGCTCGGAGCGGGTGATGACCTCGTCGTTGTTGAGGTCGAAGAGTTCAAAGCAGGTGCGCGCGCGGTCGTCGGCGTCGCCGCTCGTGCAGAGGATGGAGAGACCGCTGAGCAGCTCGCGAAAGTCGGCCAGAGCATTGCGCGTGGCGTAGAGCGAGAAGATGGCCTCGGCGATGTGACGCACGCGCGAGCCGTCCTGGCCGGCAGGCGCGAGGCGCTGCACAACGCGCAAGAAGGCGTACAGCGTGATACCGGAGGTGCGCGGCTGGATCGCCTCCGAGAAGGCCTCGAGCATGTCCTCGACGGTGAGCGCGTCCAGTCCGAGCAGCGAGCGCGCCTCGGCCAGGCTCACGGACGGCCCGCTTTGGTCCTGGATCGTGGCGACGGCCTGGCCCGAGCCAGAGCTCAGGTACCAGCTGGAGAACTCCTGGTAGCTGAGGCGCTGGTCGGCATTCTTGTCGAAGAACATAAAGGCCTCCATGGTGGTCTCGCGTGCCAGGCCCTCCGCGTCCAGGCCCTGCACCGCATCCAGGCCCTTGAGCTCGAACTGCACGGTGAAGATGGACTTGAGCATGTCAAAGAGCTCCTCCGGGTCGACGAAGCCCGAGCCGTCCTTGTCGAAGAGCGAGAAGACAGCGCGCGTCTTGGCGTCGTGCGTCGCGCCGCTGCCCGGCGTGCAGAGCACGCTGAGGCCGCTGGCCACCTCCTCGAAGGAAAGCAGCCCGTTGTTGTCGCGGTCGAAGATGGACCAGAGTCGCTGCAGGACGTGGCGGTAGAGGCGATCCGCCTGGATGTCGTTCGGGTGGTCGCCGTGCGCGCGGCGGCGCAGCGTGTTGAAGGCCTGCACATAGCCCTCGAAGGTGAGGTCGCCATCCTCGTCGCGATGCTTGGCAAACTCGTCAAAGACCTGAAAGACGTCGCAACGGTCCAGGCCCGTGAGAACGCGCACCTCCTCGAGCGTGATGCCGCTCTTGGCGAGGCTGTCCTGTGCACCTGTGGAGAGCGCACTGGGCGCGGCGCTGGGCGGCTTGGCTACCAGCGCGGCGGATCCTACCACCTGCCCCGGGAGCGCGGCGGCCGCGGCACCGCTCGCCACAGCGGACGGCTTCTCCCACCAGGTGCGGAACTCATCAAAGGACAGGCGGCCATCGCCGTTGAGGTCGGCCTCGGCGAAGCAGGAGCGCGCGGTGATCTCCGCGAGCTCGTCCGGATCAAGCGGGAGCCGGCCGGGCTGCGCCATCTCGAGCATGCGGAAGGTGCTGGCCATGTAGGTCTCCATCTCGGCGAGGCTGATGTAGCCGTCGTTGTTGTAGTCATAGAGCTTGAAGGCGGCCAGAACCTTCTCGGTGCGCGTGCCGCCGCAGAGCACCGAGAGGCCGGCGAGCTCCTCGAAGTCGACCAGACCGTTGCCGTCGACGTCGAAGATGTTGAAGATGCGGTCCAGGTCCGCCTGCACGGCGCGCGAGTCGACGTGAACGCCCTTGGAGCGCAAAAGCTCCATGTAGGCGTCCCGGAAGCGGCTGCGGTTCAGGCTGCCGTCCGTGGCGCGATCCGCAAAAAAGTCGAAGGCCTCCTCGGCGCTGCACATGTCGAGGCGCAGGCGCCGACTGAGGTCGACGAGCGAGCCCTCCAGGCTGGGTTCCGAGGACTGCGTGGAAACCGGCTGCACGGAGACCGCAGAAACGTCGCCGGACGAGTCCTGGTGCATGAGCGTGTGCGTGCTGAGGTTGCGCGTCTGCACGGGCGGCAGCGCGGTGTGCGCCGGCGGTGGCAGCGCGTCCGTGGCCGGCGCCACATCCGCGGCGTACCAGGCGTAGAACTGCTCCCAGCTGAGGGCGCCCGTGAGCGGGACGCCAGCCTCCTGGAAGCACTGCTCCGTGGTGACCTCGGCGAGCTCCTCGGGCGAGATTTGGAAGCGCTCGAAGACGTCGCCGTTGCCCGCCGTGCTGGACAGCACGCGGAAGACGCTCGACAGGTACTGCTTCATCTCGCTGAACCAGATGCGCCCGTCCTGCGCTAGGTCGAACATGCCGAAGGCGAGTCGGATCTTCTGCTCCTGCGATCCTGAGCACAGCAGCGAAAGACCCGTCACCAGCTCCTTGGCGCTCACGCGGCTGTCGCGCGCCGTATCAAAGACCGAGAAGAGCCGCCCTAGCAGGTGACCCGTGGCCACTTGGTCGCCGCGATAGTCTTCCTTGAGGAAGCGCGAGAAGACCTGGATGAAGGTCTCGCGCGTCAGGAAGCCGCCCGGTGCCAGCTGCGCAAAGAGCTGCATGATTTTGGCGATGTCGCCCGTGTCCAGCTGGAGCATGCTCGTCACGTCCGCAGCGCCGCCCACCATCTGGCCGCCGCGCCCGGGCGACGCAAGCGGCGAGGCGCTTGCGCGCGACAGCATCCCGCCCACCTCATTGTCCTCATCGTCATCATCGTCATCATCATCATCATCGTCGTCGTCGTCGTCGTCGTCGTCGTCCTCATCGTCGTCGTCCTCATCGTCGTCCTCATCGTCCTCATCGTCGTCGGCCACATCGTCCCCGTCCGAGAGGATCACGTGGATGCTCTTGTACGCCGCGAAGGACGACGGGTCCTTACAGATGCGGTCCAGGCCGAAGGACCGGCCGGTGTCCGCCACGAAGACGCCCTCCACCGCGTCGTCCGGCAGGCCGAGCGACGCGCAGAGCGTCTGCCGCAGCTCATCCTCGCCCATGCCCGGGCCCACCCAGATCGACTTGGCCAGGCCATTCCAGACGAACTTCACGGAGACCGGCCGCACCATCCTGCCGCCGCCCGCCGCGCGCCGCGCGCCGCGGCCGCCGCCCGCCCTCCCTCCGCGCGCGCCGCCGCGCCCTGCAGATTTGAATTCAAACCGAGCAAGGCCGCGCTGACCGGGCCGGCCGCCAACGACCGAGCGGCCCTTGCCGCAACTGCGCCTCCGCGCCGCCACTGCCCGCGCAAGTCGCCTATGCGGAAGCGCCCACTTGCGCCTCCTTCCCAGGCGGCGCCCAAGATCCGCGCGCGGTACCGTATTCCGGGACGGGCCGGCCGGCCGCGATTCTTGATCGATCGAATGTTGATTTGTTTTGTTGGAGACCCGGACTCGGACTCGGACTCGGACCCGGAGCCTCGGCCTCGCAGCTTGGACTCGCTCGAGTCTCTCTGGCTGGCGGACTCGGACGGCGAGATGGACTCGGACGGGGGCCAAGCTCCAGGTGCGAGCGTCGCGTCGCACCGGAAGCCGCCTTGAGATGACGTGAGCTCGATGTTGGTGTCAAAGCTGTTGCATGCAGCCAAGCGGAGGCAAGCAAGCAAGCAAGTCGAGCCACGTAAGCGGAGGCACCCGCAACCGCGCAAGCCCAGGCCACACGGGCGCCACGGCGGCGGCGGCGGAGGCGTGCGCGGTGGAGGCCGAAACGCATCACGCAGTGGCAGCAGTGGGCCAGTGGTGAGGCTCGGACTTCGGCGAGCGATTGCGCGGGCTGGGCGGGCTACCAGGCTGGCCAACGAACTCGTCGTCGTTGCGAACGAAGCCCTGACGCAGACTCGTGGCAGCGGCTGACCTGACGGCAGCACAAGTCTTTGTGTCTTGAAATCGGCGAGCAAGACTTGAACTCAAGCAAGCAGAGACATGGTGCCGCCAAGGCCGCCACGGCCAGTGAGGGTCGCTGAGCTGTCCAAGTTGCGCACGGTTGTGCTGCCGCCGCTCGTAGTGGGCGCCGTGGTCGGCGCAGGCGCGGCGGCGAGCGACGCGCTGGAGGCAAGGGGCTGGTCTACGCCGCTGCGCGCCCAGGCTGGCCCGGAGTGGGACGTGGGTGGCGAGGTCTTCGTGATCGGCGTCTTCCTCGTGGCGTACGCGAGCTTTCAGACAGTCTCTCGCGCGATCGCGGCGGGCTTCTACTACACGTGCGACGTGCTGTGGGCATGCAATACAAGCATGTTCTTGGCGAGCGCCGGCATGTGCTCGAGACGACCGCTGCTCGTGGGCGCCGCGGCTACCATGGTGAGCATCGACCAGTTGGCGTGGTACGTTGACTGCACCGTGTGGCTGGTGACACGCAAGTTTCCCGTCGGTGTGGCAGCCTACCTGGTGCGCCCCGTGACCACGAGGATACACTTCTGGACGTCCTTCCACCACCTCTTCTTCTTGCCGCTCTGTTTCTTCGCGCTGCGGCGCATGGGCATGCCGGACGCGAGCTACCCGCTCTGCGTGGCGCTTACCAGTCTGCTCGTGATTGCGGCGCGCGCCATCACACCTTTTGCGGTGGACGAGGGCAAGCAAATCAAGGTGATGAACATCAACCTTTCGTACGAGTTCTGGCGCGACATTAAGCTGCCGCTGGTGCATGCCATGGACCACCGCCCGGCCCACCTGTACTTGCCGTACCTGCTCGTCTTTTGCAACCTCTACCTCAACGGGCTCCCTGTGGCGCTCATTTACGTCGCGCTTAACGCCCTGCGTGATTTAGAAGAGAGCGGAGAAGCTTCGTGAGCAGACCAGACCAGACCAGACCAGACCAGAGCAGAGCAGAGCGCACAGCGCATCGCAGCGCAGCGCATCGCAGTGTACAAAAGAAGGAGAACATAGACTAAAGCTAGGGAATATCAGCTCATCCATCAGGGTCAGCAGTCGTCGTGGTAGCGGTTCTTTGAGATGGTCGTGTTGAGGCCGCAGTCGCGCTGCATGCCGGCGAGGAATGTGTTGGTGAACTGGTTCATGTGCGGGTACAGCTTGGCGTCAAACTGGGGCTTCTTGGCGCCAATGTCGTTGGCGGTCGTGGTGTAGATCTGGTGCTCATTCTTGCGCTGGACCTGGTAGTTATCGAACACGAGGCTCACGGAGTGTTTTGAGGCGTTGGGCGGCGCCGGGCCCTCGCGAGCAGTCACCTGCTTGGCGGCCTTGACGGTCTTGAGGTCGTCCATGGCGCAGCACAGCGTGTTCTTCTCAAACCCGAAGCTCCCATACGCCTGGCTCGTCGACTGCCAGAAAGACTGCACGAACTGGCGCTCGTCCGCGCTCTGATTGTTCTTGGCCCTCGCCTCCTGGATCTTGGCGCTCGGCTCCACATCGTACTGCGGCCGCCACCCGTAGATGCTGTTTGTCGACTTGTACAGCGCGTCCTTGGCCCTGCGCGCCTCCGCTGCCGCCGCCGCCTGCATCACCGCCTCCTCCTCGCGCGAGGCCTCCATCTCTCTCTTTGCGTGTGTCTCTCTCTTTTCTTGACGCCAGCTGCTGCAGCAGCAGCACGTGCCCGCGAACGCGGCTCCGCGGCGTGCCTCAGCGCCAGCCCGCTGCGTCCTCGGCGGCGCGCGCGGCCAGGCGCGGGCGCAGGGCGCTCCTCCTCGCTCCCTCTCTGCCTGCCCGCCTGCCCAGGCGCGCAGGAGCCTCGCGCGCGCCTCGCGACTGCTCGCTCGCACGGATCTCTCGGGTCTGGTCCGGGTTCTCGCCGCCGCCGCCGCCAGAAAGCGCGTAACGCATAGGAGCGGAACGCGGCTGACCCAGCCGCTGCGCTGCGGGCTCGCTCACATCACTGTCAGTGGCTGCGGCAGCTGGCTGCGCGCAAACCAAGATCCTCGGCGCGCCGTCGCGAGTCGCGCAGCGCCGATCGTCGCGCAGCAGCAGGGCGCGGTCCAGCCCCGAGGCAGCCAGGCAGAGGTCCAGCCAGCCCGCTCGCTCGCGTCGCGGCACGGGCGCGGAGAGGAGGATGGTGCTCATGGAGTCGATGGCGAAGGCCGTGGCGGCGCGCGCCGCGCGCGTGCAGGCGCACCGCGCGATGTCGTCGGTGGTGGGCGGCAGCTACGGGCTGCGGCCGGAGGGCCCGGAGTTTAACGGCTTCCCGCTCAAGAACGAGGAGGCGTTCCGGCTCTACTTCACGGACAACGGCAAGACGATCTCGCCGTGGCATGACATCCCGCTGTTCGTGGACAAGGAGAAGCGCATCGTGAACTTCGTGAACGAGATCCCGCGCGGCGCCGTCGAGAAGATGGAGCTTGCCACGGATGAGGAGAACAACCCGATCAAGCAGGACGTCAAGAAGGGCAAGCTGCGCCTGTACCCGTTCCAGTCGCTCGTCAACTACGGCTGCCTGCCGCAGACGTGGGAGGACCCGGAGCACAAGGACGCCTCCACCGGCATGCTCGGCGATAACGATCCGGTTGACGTCGTCGAGGTCGGCTCCAAGGTGGCGCTCATGGGCGCCGTCTACCCGGTCAAGATCGTCGGCATCCTCGGTATGATTGACGAGGGCGAGATGGACTGGAAGGCCATTGGCATTGCCGCTGACGACCCGCTCGCGGACCGCATCAACACCGTCGCCGACCTCGAGCGCGAGATGCCCGGCAAGGTCAAGGGCATCACCGACTGGTTCAAGTTCTACAAGATGCCGGACGGCAAGCCGGAGAACCTCTTCGCCTTTGACGACAAGGCGCAGGACGAGGCCTTTGCCATGGACATCATTGAGCTCACCCACAAGTCCTGGGCTGACACCGCCAACGTCACCAAGCAGGGTCTCTGGAAGCCGTAAGAAGTGCGTTCTTGCTTCGTGCCTTGCAATCGCTCACACAAACACAATCATAGTCAACATTGCCCCTTGCTCCTCCTCCCAATGGTGCATCTCAACCATAGTGACTTTGCACCCTTCTTTGCTTGCTTGTCTGCCTGCTTGCCTGCGCCTCGGTTCGCACCCGCCATCTATTCCTGCTTCTGCTGCTCTTGCTCTTGACGGTGATTGGCAATCCAAACCTTGGCAGCGGCGGTGACAATGTCCTTGTTCTTCTGCTTGTCCGCCTCGTCGAGCTGGTCGAATGGCAGACGCTGTGCATCCTCAACCCAGGCCTTCTTGGCGTTGCGCTTGAGCCAGTTCTTGTGCTGAAAGGCGGCGGCCTGCTGCCGAAAGGCTTCCGACTCAAGACGCACGTACAGGTCGTCGATCGAGGTGCCGGCACGCTCCCAGGCGACGAAGGCCTCGCGAATGGACTCGCATGCGTCGTGCGCTGCGAGCAGGTTGTCCATCTGAAAGTGGCCCGGCAGATTTGCAAAGGCCAGGTTGGCGATGTCGTACTCCACGTCCTTGATGACCTTGATACGCGGCGTGAAGGTGCCGTCGTCGCGGCGGCCGCGGTTCTCGCGCCAAACATCGTGCAACATCGCCGCCACGTGCGCCTCAAATCGGTCCATCGGGATCCCGTCCTCAACAGCGCGGAGAGCGGCCGCCAAGGAGCTGCCCTGGGTCGACATGTTGTCGTCGTTGTCGTCGTCGTCGTCATCGTCATCATTGTTGAGGACGTCGGCGCCGAGACCGGTGGTCTGGGTGTTGAGGGCCACGGCCTTGGCCGCCGCCACGGCGGCGGCCGCCGCGCGCTTGCGCGGGTCGGCACTGGACTTGCCCGCCTGCAGCGAGTCCGAGGAGCTGCCCTGGCCGGAGATGCTGCCGACGACGCGCTTCTTGACTTTGCGCATCTCCTGCGCCTGCTCGCGGCACTCCGGGTCCTCGCCCGCGTGCCAGAGCTTCGATTCGAGCGCGAGGCGCTTGGTGCGCTCCTGTACATTGTCCAGGATCATCAGGAGCTGCATGAGGCGCGCGGTGAGCGGCATGGCAGCCTGCTCCGGGTGCGGGGTCTCGTGCATGACGGTCCACAGCCCGGTGCTCTCCATGATCTTGTAGTAGTCCACGATGGTGTCGGCGCCCACCTCGTCCAGCTGCTCCTGCACCGGGATGATGATGCTGCACGCCAAGCGGCCGACCGCCTCGAGAAAGTCCAGGAATCCGAGCGCCACGAGCTCGCGCCACGACTTGACCTCGTCCACGATGTCGAGCGTCGCGTTGCGGAAGATGAGGTTGCACTCACGCAGCGTGAAGCGCGGGTTGAAAAGGCCGGTCTCGTTCAAAAAGGTCTGCCACTCGCCGAAGGTCATGCGCTTGCCGCGGTGGCCGCCCTCGCGCTTTGTCGGCTCACTGCGCCCCGCGTACTGTGTGAAGGCGCGCTTAAAGCGCGCCAGGTTCTGGCGCAGCACCGCGTCGACGTCCTCGCGGTACAGCAGGTCCGCGCGGAAGCGGTCCGGCGCGCCCAGGATGCTCTGCATGCGCGGCGCCACGCGCACGATCTCCAGCAGAGCGTCCATGCCGGACGCCACGTCCGAGGAGCGGCCCGACTTGACGAACTTGGCCTCGGCCACGCGCACCAGCGCCTCCAGGAACTGATACCGCATCATGGAGGCGCCGCGCTTGAGGCTGAGCACGCCGCACTCCGCCTCGAAGGTGTTTTGCACGGGCGTCCAGTCCTCAATCGGGTTCTTGGTGACCTGAATGAAGATCGTGTTGCAATGGCCCTCCTGGATCAGACTGTCGGCGGCCGTCTCCTTGATGTCCGCGTGCTCGCAGAGCTCGGTGAACTCGAGCATCTGAAGCGTGAAGATGTTCGACATCTGCTCCGTTGCAGAAAAGTACCGAAAGGCGTCGCAGACCAGGTTATAGTGCTCCACGAGCAGCCGCTTCAGGTCCTCCACGACGTCCTCGGACCGCGCCACCAGCTTGCGGAAGGTGCGCTTCTGCTCGCACAGCTGCCAGTCCTTGGCGAACGCCTTGGCGCGGATATCTTTGGCGTTGTAAAAGGACCCGTACGCGAGGCTGCGCCCTGCAAAGACCGAGTTCTCCAAATTCCACGGCTCCTTCTCCGAAGAAGGTGGGAGCGCCTCGTCGCCGGCAGGGGATGCCGGTGCCCCGCTGTCCGTGGCATCGTTGAGCGACATCGTCACGATGGGCAGCTGCTCGTCCAACACGCGACCCAAGGCTGTCCACGCAACCTTGGTCCCGGGCTGCTTGTGCGCAAACCGCGCCAGGCTGTGCGTCTCGGGCTGCGGACTGGGCACGAAGGCGGCGGGCAGCGGCGCGTGCGCCGTGCTGCCCGCCAGACAGGCCTCGGCGGAAACGACGCGATACGTGCGCGGCAGCATGCCGCTGGTCTCGAAGCCGAGGTCCTCGATGCAGTCGGGCGCCAGCTCCGGCGGGTCCACATCCTCCGGCTCGTCCTTGCCAAAGAGCGGGCCGCCCGACAGGTAGAGGTACATCTTCTCCCCATTTGGCAGCTCGAACATGGGCAGGTCGTCATATACACGCGCGCCCTCGAGATGCGGGAACTTGGCCAGGCTGACGCGCTTGGGCGTGGTCATGTTCTCGATGCGCCGCCGCATTTCGCGTACGCGCGTCCGTTTGAGTTCGCGCCTCTTCTTGCGCGCAAGCTTCGCCGCGGTACGCGCCTCTGCCTCCGCGGTCGGCCCGTTGATAGAGGCGGCGCCCTCGCTCGCGTCGCTGTGGTACTCATCCGACGACAGGCTGGTCTCTGAGTCGGAGCCGTCGCCCAGGTCCGCCTCGATGGTACGCAGGTTGCTGTACGGGTCGCCGCCGCGGTTGAAGACGAACTGCGCGCAGGGCCGCGAGGAGTCCATGTGAACGCGGATCTCGTCCACGCGCCGCGGCTGATACTGGGTCGGGTCGAGGATGGTCTCCTCATCCTGCAGTGCGCCGTGAGCTTCGGCCGCGGCGCGAAAGTCTAGCCCACGCGACGCCCCCGCGTCGGCAGAGGCAACCTTGCCGGCGACCCGGGTCGCGCCGACCGGGGCCTCCTTGGTCTCTTCCGAGACGTTTTCGTCCGCATGCGGGTTTCCGTTTCTGTCCAGGTGTACACGACGACCGCCGCTGCCGCCGCCGCTGCCGCTGCCGCTGCCGCTGCCGCCGCGCAGGTCCACGCCCGGCGGTAGCTTCCCGGTGCGAATGAAATTGAGCTCAAGGTCGATCTCGCGCGGCGAGCGCACGCTGAGCGCGCTCACCTTGGGCTCCCAGCGGGCCTTGCCCATGTTGCTTTGCAGGTCGGGGGCTGCCCAGAGGTCCTTGGTGGGCTTCTTGAGGTTCTTATTGAGCTGCACGGCCGCCGCGCGGTGCGTCGCTGCATCGAACGGGCTGTGCGCCGAGTGCATGACGGCGTGTGCTGCCTCGCGAGGCGACACGGCTCCCGGAGCGCCGCCGCGCCGTGGCGCTGGCGGCTTGGGCCCGGCCCCAGGGATCCTACTGCGCAGGTCCCAGAGCGGCGACTCTACGGGGCTCTTCACCTGGAAGCGCAGGGCGCGGGGCGACACGGGCGACGCCTTGTCCGAGGCCGGTCGCGCAGGCGGGTGCGGCTCCGGCGCCTTTCGGCTGGAGGTCCCGGTGAGTCGCGGAATGACGACCTCGAGCCCGGGCCGCGCCGCGGCGGACTGCTTCTTGTTGTCCTCCGGGTGGCCCAGGCCACAGCTCGCAGCGGAGACGCCCTGCGCGGGAGGCGCGAGACCCTCGGCCTCGCAAATCTCCTGGCGGTACTCGAGCAAAAAGGAGCTCAGCGTCCGCGTCGGCTTGCTCTCCTCGTCTGACTCGCCCTCCGGCTCGCTCTCCTCGTCGTCACCCACGTAAATGTCCTCGAGCGAGGAGCGGGCGGCATGGCCGGAGGTGGCTGGTGCGCGCGAGCGGCTCTGGTTGGACCTGCGATGCCGTGACGTGGCGTTCTTCACGACGTCGTGCACGTCCTTGTCGTCGTTGAGGGCGTCCAGCCAGTCGATGAAGGCGGTCTTCTGGCCGGTCGAGTCGCTCTTGAAGGCGCGAGAGTGCCTTTTGCGCGCTCCTGCGCCGGATGCGGTGGCCCCGCCGGCACCGGATGCGTTCGAGCCGCGCTCTGCCTGCGCTGTCGCGGGCAGCGTCTCGCTGCGCCAGCCCTGCATCTGGCGCGAGCGCAGTTCTGCCTTGTAGATGAGCGTCTTGTTGTCGGTGTTCTCCGAGAGCTGCTTGAGGATCTGCGCCACGATGCGGCGCAGGTGGTCGTGCGGCGAGGTCCAGGCGAGCTCGAGCAGCAAGTACAGCCCGCGACGGCACAGGTAGACCTGACTGTGCGGGTCGAGCGAGACGTGGCGAAGGCCCTTGAGGGCATTGTGCACCGCGGTCTCGCTCTCGTGGTCCCGAATGAGCTTCAGGAGGAGATCGATGCCGCCCTTGTCACGCACGAGCGCCTGGCCGAGGCTCGTGGACCGCAGCTGGCCCAGCAGGCGGGCCGCGCAGCTGCGCAACTCCTCGTGCGGCAACCCGAGAAGGTGCACGACGAGCGCGCTGAGGTAGGTCGGGCCGGCGAGGCGCTCGAACTTGGCGCCAACGGTGCTGGATGTCTCCGACATGGCCGGCATGCGGTGCAGGTAGCTAAGCATTTGCGCGACGCGGGCGCGGTTGGCTGGGCTTACATTCTCGTTGTAGGCGAGGTCCAGCAGGACCTGCATGACGGGCTCTGTGCATAGCAGGCGGTCCGAGATGCGCATACTGGCCAGCACCCAGAGCGCGCAGATGGCCTTGGTGGCAATGGCGTCCACGAGGTCGGCGTGGTCCGCGGTGAAGTAGGCAAAGGCGCCGTAGCGCGCGTCCGGCGTGCCGATGCAAACGGCGCGCAGCAGGCGCAAGAGGAGGTCGAAGAGCGGCTCGCGCTGTTGCTTGAGTAGCTTGCGGTCTTCGCGGATGCAGTCCAAATTGGTGGACATGACGGCCGCCTTGGTCGCCGAGATGGCGACGGCGTCAAAGAAGGCGCGGTGCGCGACGAGGCGCCAGATGGCGGCGAGCGCAACGTTGAGCGCGTGCAGATGGTCCTTGGCGCGCGAGAGGTGGCGCGCGCGCGCCTCCGCGGCGCTCGCCTCGACGTCCGAGACGTCCTGGATGCGGAGGGTCGACCGCGTTTCGGCCACGAGGCGATCGATCTCCGCCTTGTTGCGCGACCCGCACTTGAGCGCGGTGCGGTACACGTCGGCCATGCGCAGAGAGGCCTCGGCAGTGTCCACCATGGCCTCTAGGAAGCCGCCGCGCAGCATGGAGGCGCGCAGGCCGTGGTCGCCCGCCAGGCTCCAGACGCCAAGGGCTAGATAGGCGGCATTGGCGCCGGTTGGGCGTGGATCGCTCTTGAGCGCCTGGAGCAGGCTGTCGACGTCCTCGGCGGCCCAGCCGGCTGGGTCCATGCTTGCCAGCATGGCTGCGGCCGTGGCGAGGTTGCGCAGGACCGCCTCGTGGCGGCGTTGCTGCTCGACGCGCTCCGGTGTGGTCTGTGTTTGCGTCCTCTTCGCCAGGGCGCCCGGGAGAGCCCAGGCGAGCAGGTGGCGCGGGGCCAGCGAGGGCAGCGCGACGCTGGCCGGCACGCCGAGGTACATGCAGGTCTCGAGCGCGCCGCAGAGCGCCGAGAGCCCGTACGCAATGCAGGCCGGGTCGCGCGCCGGCTCCGCCGTGAGCCGCTGGCGCAGCTTGGGGTGAAGCAGGTCGAGGTCGCCACGACCAAGAAGGACCTCCACAAGAACGCTGCAGTAGTTGTCGCCGGCCTCGGAGGCGCGGTCCAGGCGAACCCTGGCGGTGAGTGGGGAGGAGGAGGAGGAGGTGGTGGTAGGGGAAGAAGATGAGCTTTTCGACGTCGCGGTCGAATCGGCGGCAACAGCCTCCGCCACGGGCAAGGCGTCCTCGGTGAGCCGCAGGAGGCGGGCGCGGACCGCTGGGTTGCGCGCGTGCGCCAGCGCGTTGAGCGCCGACATGGCGCAGACCTCAACCGCAGGCCGCGCCTCGTCGCCGTTGCGGCGCGTGGTGAGCACCAGGCCCAGCAGGCTGGCGCAGGTCTCCTCGCGGAGCAGGTCACCCGGGTTGATACGCACGTTATCGATGGCAAAGTCGTCGCGCGGGGTCCACGCCTCGGACTGCGTGCTCACGCTAAAGTCGCCCATGTCGACCACGACGGGGGCGGGGCCGGCCGCAGGCTGCACGCTCTGGGCGGGCTTGGCGGACACAGGCACGGCCGTCTGAGACCCGCGGGCAGCGCGCTTTTTCCTGCCGGCCAATTCGCCCTTGGGCTGGAGCCCGGCATCTAATTCGGTGGGAGTGGCAGCGTCGGTGGCTGCGATAGCAGGCGAGGGCCCTGTGTCGGCCTCGGCCAAGCAGGTGCACATACCCCAGAGCGCGGTTGCTGCGTAGAGCAGAGTGATGTCGTGTGCGCGGCCGCAGGGCATGTTCCACTCGCTCTGATTGAAGGCCGTGGACGCGGTGGTATCAAGGTCTGGCGGGGCAGCCATTGTTTTGCGCGAGGCGGAGCGGTCCTTGACGTCGCGCAGCAGGAGGGAATAGGCCGCGTCGAAGACAAGCACCGGGTCCTCACAGACCGGGTGTTGACTGTGGCGCGTGTGCAGCTGGGCCTCGTCGGGCGCGAGAAGGGACGCAGCCTCGCTCGCAGCCGTGGCTTCCTCGTCGACCTCGCTAAAGCCAAGCGAATCGGTAGTGGCTTGGCGGCGCATGTGCGAGAGCGCCATGCTGCGGGGATCGTTGCCATTGTTGTTGTGGGACGTCGCGGCGGTAGGAGCGGCGGCGGTGGAGGACGCGAAGGACGACGACAAGAAAGGCGGATTGCCAAGGGCGCCGCCGTGGGCCCCGTGGGCCGCCGTGACAGAGGAGAAGGCGGAGGCCGTGACATCTGCAGAGCCAAGCATGGCGTGCAGTGACCAGCGCAGCAGGCTGTGCAGGGGGTGGTTGGCGGCCGTCTGCTCGCAGAGCAAGAGCGCCTGACGGCCCTTGGTGCCGTGCCGGGCAAGCTTATAGAGCAGGACAGCCATGGCAAGGCGTGCGCCGGAGCCCATGACGAGCGAGCTGGTGCGTGTGAGCGCCGCGGCGGCATCGGCGTCGGCCGCGGCGCCGAGGCGCTTGAGCGCCGCGGCGAGCTGCACGCTCGCCTGCGTGTTGTTGCTGGCGCGCTCCGCGGCCTGCGTGGCGGGCGAGGCCGGCGCGAGGCCTGCGCCAGGGACCACGACATCCTCGAGCGGCGCGAGCATGAAGCGGATGACCTTGACCGGGTCGCCGCCGAGCAGCGGGTACTCCTCGAGGAACTGGAAGATGGCACGTTCGTCGCGTGCAATGCAGCGCAGTAGGATGGAGCTGGCGTGCTCCCAGACACGGCGATCGTGTGTGTGTAGCGTGATGCCGGCGACGAACTGGGGCAGGTCGATGCCGTAGTCGGCCGGCGCCTCGAGCAGGAGCCGGTGGTTCGTGGGCGCCTCCATCAGCACGCGCAGCGCGCCGAGCGCCGCGATGTGGCTCGGCGGCGTGTTGGGCAGGTTGAACATGTTCCGCTGGTGTAGGATCATGAATAGTTTGGGCGCGATCTTGAGGTCGGCGAAGCGGCGCAGCGGCTCTTCGTGCAGCGCGAGCGCCCAGAGTGCGGCGCTCAGGGACCGCGCCAGGTCGGTCTCAAATGCGCGCGATATGCCCTGCAGCAGACTGGCCAGCACGTCGAGCAGACGACCCTCGCCGGCGCGCAGGATGAACTTGAGGTTTTTCGTGTAGCGCGCCAGCTCCCAGAGCCCGTGCATCGCGCGCTCGTCGTCGTACATGGCGAGCTGGCGCGGGTCCGTGGCGCTGAAGTGACGCTCGCCATAGCCCGCGGTCGCGGTGGCCGGTGCGGCGCCGCTGGCGGCCTCCTGCGCGGCGCGCTCTGCTTCTTCTGTCTCCGTGTCGACGCTCGAGATGGAGGACCGCCGTGAGCGCAGGCGGGAGCCGCCTGCGGGCGTCAACGATGCGGCGACAGCTGCTGCGGCCGTGGCGTTCGCCGACGCGGTCCGGTCCTGGACGGCGGCCTTGCGGCGGTTGTTGGCTGGCTTGAGCGTGTCGGCCCTGGCTGCCAGGACGCAGAAGATTTGCTCGAGCGCCTGAGCGCGCTGACGACGCGAGCGCTCCTTCACGAAGCGCGGCGCGAGCCAGCCGCGCAGCACGGCGTCCAGGTCTGCGTCGGAGCGCAGCGGCCTAAAGTCCCGTGCTGCCTCGTCGAAGGCGCCCGCGCCTGGTGGCGCCGGCCCGAAGGCGCGTGGCATGGCGACGCCCACCCCGTAGAGGTTATCGAAGACGAAGCCCCCATGCTGCGCGATGGCCCCCAGCAGGTGCACCACGGACTCAAACAGCGGCACGCCGTCCTCGTCCGCTACTTCCAGGTCCTCCACCTCGAGCCCGCGCGGCTGGTGCACGGCCACATCGGCCAGGACTCCGCGTGCGAGAGGGCCTTCGCCCTCGCCGTCCACCAGCGCTCTCGACGACGCCATAGCCGTCTGGCCTTGTCTCTCTCTCTCTCTCTCTCTCTCTCTGTGTGTGTCTGTCTGTGTATCGCTGCGCTTGCGCTCAAGCCGCACGCAGCCGCGCACGAGGCCCGAGGAGCGAACCACAAGGGTCGGCGGCGCCCCGCCTGCAGCCGGCCGGCCGGCCGAGGAGTTTTGCCACGCCGGGCGGCGCGGGCTTCTCCGCCCGAGGCCGCAGCGAAGAGTTCGTTGCTTGCTTGTTCGGCCTGCTCGCTGTTGCTAAAAGTTGCTAGCTCGCTGCTCAGCTGCTCAGCAGCGCTGCTCTGCGCGCTCTGCATCTGCGGCTGGGTTCGCCTTTCTCGGTCCTCGCTCCGCGCCGCGGGGACGTGCGCGCTCCGTCCCTTCGCACACCCTTCGCTCCGCCCGCGCTCGAGTGCGCCTTGCGCAGTCGCTCGCGCGCCCGCAGCGGTCCCCCTGCCCCCCACTTCCCCCTCTGTCCGGTGCGATCCCCCCGGCGCAACTCGCATTTCCTCCCGGGGCTGCCGCGCGCTCCCCCGTGCAGCGGCGCGATCCTCCCGCAGCGCCCGCAGCGGGCCTGGCGCGGGCGCGAAGCGCAAGTGGCGGTCCGGCGGCGCAAGCGCGGAATGGCGCGCGCAAGTGGGCGCGGCGCGGCGGGGTGCGGGGCCGGGAGGATGCGCCGGGGCGGGCGGTGCGGGCGCGGCGGGGCCGGGTGCGGGCAGGGGCGCGGGGGGCAGAGGCGGCGTATCTGGCGGGCGGCTGCGGCGCGCATGGTTGGATGCTCGATCAGCCAGATGATCATCGTGGAGGTCGCGGCGGCGAGGTTGTTGCGAAGCGCTGCGTGGTCGGGGCGGCAGGATGATCGCGGCGGGTCTGGGTCGCGCCGCGCGCGTGTCCGCGCGCGGGCTGGCGTCGGCGGCGGAGAAGAAGGCGCCGGTGGAGCTGCCGGTGCAGCTGTTCGGGCTGAGCGCGCGCTACGCGAATGCGCTGTACGTGGCGTGCCAGCGCGCGCAGACGCTGCCGGCGGTGGAGCAGGACCTGGCGACCATCGGTGAGTGGGCCAAGACGAACGACACCTTCAAGCAGTACATCAGCAACCCGGTGATTAGCCGCCAGGACAAGGTCAAGGACATGGAGCGCATCAGCCAGGGCATGAACGAGACCACCCGCGGCTTCCTCAGCGTGCTGGCCGAGAACGGCCGCCTCAGCGAGCTCGAGAAGGTGCTGGACACCTTCCAGGTGCTCCTCAACGCCCAGCGCGGCGTTGTCGAGGCCACCGTCACCTCGCCGGAGGAGCTCACCAGCAAGCAGCTCAAGTCCATCGAGAAGGCCATCACCGCCGGCTACCTCGACAGCAACCAGTCCCTCAACCTCCAGGTCAAGGTGGACCAGAACATCCTTGGCGGCCTCCAGGTCCAGATTGGCGACCGCTTCCTCGACCTCTCCGTTGCCTCGCAGATCAACGGCATCTCCAAGGCCCTCGCCTAATCTATCTCACGATGATGAATCGATGATGCCTTAGTGATATGCGTCGCATCTTGCATCCATTGCGTCATGCCTATGCAAACGTCAGACCTTGCGGCTTGTAGGATCTTGCCAGACGTTGCAGCTTGTAGGATCTTCCATCCCTTTCGTCCGCGACTTGATGGATCTTGATCTTGCAGAAGTGCTTACTCCATGAGCAGGCAGTCTTTGCCTGCTGTGCTCCACGACAAACAAGAGTTGGCGTCTGTCATCAGGCTTGGGAGCACAGCAGGCGTCTTGGCAAGGCGCAGGCGCCTCTTGCGAAGCAAGCCGACGACGTGCGCAGTCGAGTCAACGTGGCACGAGGCTCGCGAGACTTGCGCAAGGCACTTTGCTCATTCAGAGAAAGAGAAGAGCGCGAGGGGTGACCTGCCTACAGGGCGTGTGTCGGTACCTTTTCATGCCAGGCAACTTGAACAGTACGCATTACGAATTACGCGATCCTAAGACCTTGAAGCATGGTCGCCACCAAACCAGATTTGAGCGAATCCTCACCTCCTTTGTGCGCACGGGCGCGCCCGGCCCGCCCCTGCAGGGCGCCGTCGGCGTGCGGCGGCGTCCTCGCAACGCGCGCTTGCGTTGATGCGACGGGGCCCCATCAGCTGCAATCGCCGCGTCCTTTCGCGCAGCAAAACAAGCTCAAGCAAGCTCGCAGCACTGCGAATGGGCAGCGAGCTGGCCACATCCTTCTTTGCAGATGTTATGGTACCTTGGAAAGGCCCAACGAAGGCACCGAGCATGGGCTCACGCTGGCGCCCTCAATGGCGCGAACGACCTTGACGCCGATCCCGACGTTGGCGCCGTCCACGGCGCCGCCGACATGGCGGCTGTTCCCGTATGACCCCTGATAGTGAGCCCGCGCCACGCCTTTCTCGCTGACGTCATTGCGCCGTGCACAAGGCGTGAAGGAGGCATCGGGTACGACGAGCGCACCCGGGCAACGACCTAGATGGCGCCCACGTCACCATGTGACGGGTCCTCTTCTTGAAACCAACGTGCGGGGCGGGGCCAACATCAATGCTTGTTTCTTGTTTTTTTTTGTTGGTACAGAAAGGCTTTGTGCGCAATCAAGTTGGCACCAACCAACTTCGAGCATTAGTAAATGCCGGGAAAGATGTGGTAGCGGTCCGGATAGGCGTCCCCAAACTTCTCGCGGTACCAGGCCGTGGTAACGGCGGCTCGTGGTACGAGGTTGACGAGCGAGACGGCGACGATGAAGAGGCCGTTGGGTCCCCAGGAGAGGATGGCGAAGCCCACAAAGGCCCAGAGCTCCACCGCGTACTGAGCGCAGGTTACATAGTCGAAGAGGCCGCCGTAGGGAATCTGGTAGCGCGGCGCGTCGGGAGAGGCGCGTAGGTCGCGCAGAATCTTGTCGTGCCAGATGATCATGGCAAGCCCCGATAGGTACATGGTGAGCCCGACCCAGAAGCGGGCGTCCCGCAGCCAGGAGCTCGTGAGATGCTTGCCGTGCTCGGCAAACCACTTGGCGTTGAGGTAGCCGTGCGTGACGGTGACGACCGAAGCGCCCAAGGCTGGCACGAGCGAGAAATTCCTGGACCCGCTGTGCACGCGGATGAGGTATGGGAAGAGAAAGTTGCGGTACGAGTAGTGCAGCATCATGACGCAGGCCATGAGACGAGGCACAAGATTGTGCGACTGCGAGCCACCCTTGACGAAGAAAAAGTACACGAAGGTCAGCGTGACGGGTAGCTCCATGAGAAACCAGCCGAGGCGCGGGTTCACCGCAATCGTGGCGGCCTCCCCAAAGCGGCCGTACGCCGTGGACCCGGAGAGCTCCCAGAGCCCGCAAAAGAAGACGAGCGCTGCGGCCCACGTCACCACGGCGTTGTAGTGGGCGTCGTCGCTCACCCTGAAGAGCGCGAGCTTGCGCAGCAGCGGCGACGCCTCGTGACGATGATGTTGCAGCTTGGCGGCATGCTGCTCATCCGCCCCTGCGACAACAGCGCGCTCCGCAGTGGTCGCCGCGCGCGCGGGGTCCCTGCGGCGCATCGCGGGCGCTTTCCGTTGCAATCGGTCTCTGCTGTGCGCGAGAGCGCGGCGCGGCGTGGCGCGGCGCGGCGCGGCGCGAGCGTTGACTGCGAGAGCCCAATGCTGGCTGCTTCTGTGATCGTGAGAGCTTCAGCTGGGCTAGGCGTTAGGCCTAGGCCTAGTAGGCTGGTGTTTGCTTGAGACATGGGGTGAGGTACGAGGCGAGCGAGGCCCGAGAAGAAGGAAGCAGGAGGCGAGGTTGAGAATGAAGTCACGAGAAGGCACAAGAAGGACGAGAAGGAGCCGTGGCTTTTTCTCGCGCCGCACAGCAGCAGCCAGCTGGCACGTGATTTGACGATGCGATGATGGATGATCAGTGAGGGAGAGAGAACGACCTTGCAATGCGAGAGCGACCTTGCAATGCGAAAGCGCAAAGGCCGGTCTCACGAGGAGAGGCGTGGGTCAACCTCATGCCGCATGGCAGCTCAGGAGATGTACAGCGTAAAGTCTGAGCCGAATCCCTGGCTCAGGATCCCGCCTCGCTTCGGGGCCACATAGGGAGGCCGCGTCGAAGGTGAGGCAAGCTGCTGCAGCCGCTGCGAGGGGGGGGCAGCGGTCCCATTTTGCTCGGTTCCTCTTCGAGAGATTTGCGCAAAGGGTGGGGGCGGGGAGCGCGGTTTCGAGGGCGCCAGCGTACCCGGCGCCGGGTACGGCGCGGAAGGCTCCTTGGCATCGGCCGACACAGGCTTTGCAGAGGCGGCATTGTTTGCAGCCACGCCTGCAGCGCCATGTGCGGCCGGGCTGGTCGCGCTCTGTGCGGCAGAAGCGCCGCCCCCCCCCGGTACCCGTATTGCCTTGAGCCGCCTCTGTTTCGTCCTGGTCGTCCTCCGGGTCATCGTCCTCGTTGTCGGTCTGGGAAAGAATAGTCTCGGCCTCGCTGTCGAGGTCATGCTCGCCGTTGCCAAAGATGGCGTCGGCGCCGACGGCTGCGTCAAGGTGCATGACCTCAACGTCCGGGATCTGGTCTGCGAGCGCATCCACGAAGCAGCAGCGCTGCTCAAAGTCGCGAAGGGCAAGCTTGAAGACGCGCGCCGGATTGGTGACTTCGAGCAGCACGTCATTGGTGCGCATGTTGACGGTGTCGTCGTCTTCAGCCTCGCGGTAGCTGAGGTAGATGCCTGTGATGCAGTCCAGGTGAAGGAGCGCCGCGAGTTCGGGCACCTCCGCATCGGTGAAGATGCGCAGGGAGGTCTGGCCCACGCGCACCGTGCCGCGGCGCATGAGCATGAAAGTGAAGCCCTGCCGCGCCACCTCGCACGAGTCCACGTGCGCCTCGACCACGGCGCGGTCGTCGTTTAGCATCATGGGTGGACGCGACGGCGAGCGCCGCGCGCGGGCGCCGGGCCCCGGGCCGCTGGGCGCCGACAGAGCGCGCTGAGCGCCGCTGGGCGCCGCTGGGCGCTGCGCTGCGCCCACCTGCGCGCCCCGGCCGGCGCGCAGCGGCCGCTGCACTGCGCTGGTCCGCCGCGGTCGACGAGGCGTGGAGTACAGAACATGCGCGAGAGTACTATACACGTGCGGGCGTCAAAATACTTGGCCGAGTACCAAGAGCCCGAGTGCCGCCGCATCATCGCCGTTGGCACGTTGCCCAATCTTCCTCCGGCGGGGCGCGCTGGGCGCGGCCAGCCCCTCGCCAGAGGCTCGCCTGCCTGGAGTCCTCGACGGCCTAGGGGGCCAGGCCCCACTGCAGTGGCAGCTCGGTGATGTGTTGGGTCGCGGGCCGCCCGCGCGTCTCTCGCCGCTCTGGCAAAGTTGTGCAGCCGCCTCCTCTGCAAGCAGTGCACTGCGCTCACTGCACCGTGACGCTGCGCGCAGCCCACCAGTCACCAGCGCTGCAGCGCACCGTGCCGGGAGCGTGCAGTGCCGCCTTCGAGTCTGCAGCGCGCAGTGGCGTCGCTCGTGGCCGGGCTGGTGGCATCGCGCGGCAGCGTGCCAGCGTGTCGAGGTTTGCCTCTCCGTTCCACTCGCTCCGTCCACGAGCCCGCCGACGCAGCGCCCGCCAAGCGCTGGTCCGGCAACCCGCCACGGGTTTGGCCACGCTCCGCGCAGGTGCGCCGCGCCGCTGCGCGCGGCTTCCTGGCAGCGCTGCCAGCTCGCTGTCAGCGGCGATTAGCCTACTAGCAGTCAGCAGTTAGTTCTCTTGTTGCACTGCGGCCGCGACTGCGCGCTGCACTGCATCAACGTTAAAATAGGTGCCAGTGCTGGCGGCGCCCGTCGGCGCGCGAGGAAAGGCATTGCCGCCGGCTCGCCCCCGCGGCGGCGACGGCTTGTGCACGGCGGCGGCTCCGCGCAGCGCCGCGCGGCGGCCCCCGCCCGGGTGCTGCGCGGCGGCGGCCAGGCGCGCGGGCCGACGCTCGCTCAGGACCAGCCAGTAGAGGATTTGAATTTGAATTTGAATTTGAAAAAGACTCGCTCGACTCGACCCGAGGCCAAACAAGGCATTGCAGGCCAAAGCAGGAAAAGGATTCGAAGTTTCGAGCGGGAACGAGGGGCGGCGCGCGATCCGCGCGAGTGGCGAGGAAGGATGGAATGCAAATCAAATCAAATCGGTGAACCCGAGCAGGCGGCGCGGCGCAGGGCAGCGCAGGGCAGCGCAGCGGCGGCGGCGCAGCGCAGCGCAGCGCAGGCGGCCGGAGCGCGGCGGGCGGCGCCGGCGGCGGCGCGGCGGGCGGCGGCATGATGCGCGCGGCGGCGTGGAGAGGCGCCTGGCAGCGCGCGGAGAGGGCGCTGTCGGCGCGCGCGTGGGCGCCGGCGGCGCGGCGCGGGCTGGCGAGCGGGGAGGAGCGCGAGATGAGGCCGCTGAGCAAGGCGCACTCGATCAACAGCGGCGTGACGATGAACCACCCCGGCGGCGTGGCGGCGCCCGAGGACGAGGCGGACGCGGTCAAGAAGACGCAGCGCATGACGCGGTCGCTGCTGAGCGGCGATGTGCACGGCTCGTACAAGACCAAGGAGAACGTGGCGCACTGGCGTAAGCGGCCGCTGTTCAAGCGCTCGGGCAAGAACCTCACCTTCACGAGCGGGCAGGAGGCCGCGGAGCTGCTGGTGGACGAGGCGCGCCGGCGCGACCCGTACCAGGTGGACTTCTTGCAGTGCGTGCAGGAGGTGTCTTCGGACGTGGCCGTGATGATGGAGGGCGCGCCGCGGCTCGCCTGGGTCTTCAAGCAGCTCATGGAGCCGGAGCGCCTGGTCACCTTCCGCGTGCCGTGGACGGACGACAACGGCAACGCGCGCATCAACCGCGGCTACCGCATCCAGTACTCGAGCGCGCTGGGCCCGTACCACGGCGGCCTGCGCTTCCACCCGCACCTCTCGCACGGCGCCATCCGCATGCTGGGCTGGGAGCAGACGCTCAAGAACGCCATCACGGGCGCGCCGCTCGGCGGCTCGCGCGGCGGCTCGGACTTTGACCCGACCAACAAGTCGGAGCACGAGATCCGCCGCTTCGCCAACGCCTTCGTGTCGGAGCTCGTCGACTTCATCGGCCCGGGCCTCGACACGCTCGAGACCGACCTTGGCGTCGGCTCCAGCGTCATGGCCGCGCTGCACGACGCCTACCGCCACCTCGACGTGGACGGCGACGACTCCAGCGCCGCCTCGCTCTTTGGCGCCTGCGAGGTCTTCCCCGAGGCCTCGGGCTTTGGCTCCGTCTACTTCGCGGAGCGCGCGCTCGAGGCGCGCGGCGAGTCCCTCGCCGGCAAGCGCGTCCTGCTCTCGGGCGCCGGCACGCTCGCGCGCTCCACTGCGCTCAAGCTCGCGGAGAAGGGCGCCAAGCCCATCACGCTCTCGGACGACTCGGGCTTCATCGTCAACGAGGACGGCTTCGTGGCCGGCGAGCTCGAGAACATCGCGCACGTCAAGAAGTCCAAGGGCTCGCTCAAGGAGTACGCGCGCCTCGCCAACTGCCGCTTCGTCGAGTCGGGCTCCCAGTGGGAGCAGGTGCGCGGCGACCTCGCCTTCCCCTCCATCATCCAGTCCGAGATCAACACCGACGACGCCACCATGCTCGCCGACAACGGCTGCCTCGCCGTCTTTGAGAACTCCGACCGCGCCTGCACGCCCAATGCGCAGGTCGTTCTCCAGGGCCGCGGCCTCCTCTTCGCGCCCTCCAAGGCCGTCAACTGCGGCTCCGTCATTGCCTCCTCGCACGTCGGTCTGCCGCGCGACCAGATGGACGCCGCCCTGCAGGAGCGCATGGCCCAGCTCCACGACGAGGTCGCCGAGACTGCCGCCCGCTACGGCAGCCCGGGCGACCTGCAGACGGGCGCCAACATTCTGGCCTTTGTCCGCATCGCCAACTCCAAGATGTACACCTCCGACATTTGAGAGAGCGCCCGAACCGAAGATGTACACCTCCGACAATTTGACGGAGCGCCCGGAGCCCCTGTCATTTCCTGTCAGTCAGTCAGTCATTCATTTGGGTGGTACGAAAGCAAAGCACTGCAATTGCAAGGGAGGGAGGGAAGGAGAGAAGAGCACGGGAAGAAAAAGAAAGGATCGAACGAAGCAGGGAAAAGTCTATGTCTTCATCGTCTCTTTCTTCCTCACAGTCAATTATCGAACGCGTCGTGCTTGATGGATACAGTTGCCTGCGTTTCGCCCTTTTGTTGTTGCCAGCTAGCTAGACCGCCGTGCTGTACGCCAGCACCACGTCTTTGCGCTTCCATCGCCGCTCGCGCTCCACCTCCGCCGTCTGTCGCCGGAGCCGCTCCTCGCGGGCGCGCTGCCGCGCCGCCTCCGCCGCCTCGCGCTTCTTGCTGCGCACCCACGTCTCGAAGGCCTCCTGATTTTGCTGGTCGCGCTCCTCGCGCCGCGCGCGCTCCTCGGCACGGATCGCCGCCCTGGCGGCCCGTTCCTGGACGCTCACCTCCACCGCCTGCTGCAGCTCGCGCACGGCGGCTTCCTCCAACGCCTCGCGCGCCGCCTTTAGGCGCTTCTCCTCCGCACGCGAAGCCTTGTGCGCCGCGCGCTGGGAGCGCCGCGCCTCAACCCGCGCCTCGCGCGCCTGCTTGCGTTTCTTGCGCTCCCACGCGCGGACCGCCCGGGCGCTCTCACGCGCGCTCCTCGCTGCACTTTCCTCCTCCTCGGCGCGCGCGGCCGCCGCCCTGGCCAGCTCCTCGCTGCGTTGCCGCAGCTTCTCTGCGCGCCACTCCGCAAAAGGCCTCGCCTGCGCCTGCGACGGCCGCCGACGGCCGCCCGCCTCGCCAGCATGCTGCTCCTCGCGCCTCAAGATCACCGCCGTCTCCCCGAAACGTGCCTTCCAGTACTCGCGCGCCTCCTGCAGCGCCTCCTGCGGCGCCGGCGCCGGCAGCCCGACCCTGGCCAGCGGCTTGCGCATGGCGTTCTCGAAGGCCTCCCGCCCGCTGCGCATGCGTTTGTTTCGTCAGTCGCAAGCTTCGTCAGACGCTTCGCGTGCCACCTGACCATCGTCGCACCACCTACCGCGAGTCTCGGTACCCGGCGCCGTACGCGAAGCTCGTCTGGTAGTCGAGCAGGGGCTGCTCGTTCGGCACCCCGCTCTTGCCCAGTGCTGCAGCCGTGCCACCGCCCTGCAGGCCCTGCACGCGGCGGCCGTGGGCCTGCCCGGCCTCAGGTGCCCTCTTGCCGACCTCCGTGCCCGCAAAGACCACCTTGCGCGCCCGCACGCCGGCCGCGCGTGGCGGCGACGCCGCGTACTTGGCCGGGTCATACGCCGCGCCGCCTCCCTGAGGCGCCATGGCGCCCCGTTTGCCCTGCCGGCGGCGCCGCGGGCTCCGCCCAGACCCCTGCCCGAGTCCCGTGCCTCCGGCTGCGCGCTCTGCCGCCCCTCGCGCAGCCGCGCGGCGCCCGCGCGCCGCGCCAAAGCCGTTTTGCACGCCTCGTCGCCGCGCATCTGGGCCGCATCTCAAGCGCCTCCAAGGCCGAGCACTCTCACGTAGAGCATTGCAAAGAGAGAGCCTGAGAGAGAGAGAGCACCTCACAGTCGTCAGGCTTCCTCGCGCGCATGCACAGGTGCTAACTTACTCGAACCGTGGCATGGCCTACTTGTCTCAGAGGCTGACATCGATCTTGATCTTGATCTTGATCTCGACCTCGGACCTGGACCTCGACTTTGCTGCACGCGCTCGTGCCTGCCTAGCCCACCACAGACTGCTTTGCAAGCACGCAAGCAAGCAAGCAAGCTAGCTAGCTAGCTATGGAGAGAGAGAGGCTTGAACCTTGCGCATTGCACCCGGGGTCGTGCCCAGCCGGGGGCTGCCAGGACTGCAGTCCTGCAGCTTGAGTTCTGCTACGGTGACGGCAAACCAGATCGCTTGCTCAACTTGCTCCACTCTCGCGGTCGCTCGCCACGCTCACGCTTCGCTCGCGGCGATGAGCTTCACGCGCGGGCTGGCGTGCCCGACGCACGGAGCAGCAGACGGCAAGTGCCCGTGCCGTACGGTGGGCGCGGCGTACTCGCTGTTCACGGCGGCGGCCTGGGGCGCCATGGCGCGCGTGGAGGAGCGCCTGGCGAAACACCCCGCCCAGGTGACGGCCACGGACGACGGCGGCTACACGATGCTGCACTATGCGGCGCAACAGGGCCACGAAGACCTCGTGCGTCTGCTGCTGGCCAAGGGCGCAGAGGTGGACGCTGACGCGCCGGGCGCGACGCCGCTGCTCCGGGCCAGCTACGCCGGCCAGCTCGCGTGCGTGCGCCTGCTGCTCGCAGCGGGCGCCTCGCCGCGCCGCCAAGACCGCCGCTCCGGCGAGACGGCGCTGCACAAGGCTGCGCGCCAGGGCCATGCCGGGGTCGTCCGGGAGCTGCTCGCGGCCGACCCGGAGGCCGCAGTCCTGCTCGACAGCGACGGCAAGCGCTACGACGAGGGCGCCGCGAGCCCGGCGGCGTGTACGGCAGAGGCCAAGGACGGTACCGCCATAAGGACAGCGCCACCACCACCAGGGACCAGGAGCGGCAGCTCTGCGCCGGCGCCGCCACAAGCAGGCGCCCCGTGCCCGTTGTGCGGCGCGAAGGCTCTCCGGATGCGACGCTTGCCATGCTGCAGCAGTCTGGCGTGTCCGGCCTGCGCTCGCGCGGTCGGTGAATGCAAGAAGCAGTGCGCTCGCTGCGGGAAGAGAACCTGAAGTGTATTCTAGCTAGCTAGCTGGTTTGATTGATAGTATGTGAGAGTTGACGCTGCTGGTGAGCAAACTCCAAATTGTGGCGCCAGCACCTCATTCGTTGTCCCTGGTATCTCACTGCGGGTTGAACTCGTACGTCTCGGCGAAGTACTGGTCGTAGTGAATGGAGTGGTGGTCGGCGCGGGCCTGGATGACCTCCTGCGCCTCCTGCTTGAGACCGCCCGGGAAGCTGTTGGTGTTGCAGCGGGCCTTTTGCACGAAGAAGTTGGTAAAGTACTGCGCGAGGAAGATGGCATGCGGGCTGTGCGGGATCTCCGAGGGTACGTACCACTCGAAGATGGCCTTCTCCGGGTGGAACTGCACGCCGTAAATGGGAAGGCCGTCCTTGGCCTCGATCATGGCAACAAAGGGCTTGCCCTGCTTGTCCTTGTAGTTGGCCAGGTTGGTGAAGAAGGAAGAGAGGCGCGGGTTGTTATCAAAAACCTCCGGCGAGAGGCCCTGCGCGTGAGCGTTGAAGGTGATGTTCTCCGTGCGCATGGCCTGGCGCAGGTGCTCGGGCATGGTGCCCACCAGCTCGCTCTCGTCTGCTGCCTCCGTCAGCGTCACGGGCGCGGGGTAGTTCTCCGAGTCGAACTCGCCGCTCGCCGCGAGCACGGTGGCGTTGCCGCCGCTGGCCAACACGAGGATCTGCTCGAAGCCGAGGCAGGTGCCCCAGATCGGGTACACCTTGCCCTGCTTGTTGGCCTCGATGGCCCACTTGAAGAGCTTGGCCGAGGCCTGCGGTCGCGTGCGCGTCAGCGGTCTGCATAAGGTGCATGGCCGGGCAACCTTTGGGTGGGTTCGCTCTTCCCTTCACGACGTACATCAAAGTAGGGGTGGCCCGGCGAGAGCGCCGCGGCGCCGCCCGGGTAAAAGAGGCCGTTCAGGCCGTCGAAGACGCGGCGCAGCTCCTCCTCAGACGACGAGTAGCGCACCGGCACGACGCGAGCGCCGGCCATCTCGAGGTTCTGCGTGCGGCGCGCTCGAGCGCGTCTGTTTGTCAGTCCCCCGAAGGAGCTCGCTCCTGCGCGAGCTGACTCGACTCACCTTGACGTAGGACGCCGCGACATACTCGCCGACGCCATTTTCGGCGGGCTCCGCGAGCACACCGATCATGGGCCGCCAGTTGACCGTCTCGCAGCGCGGCGCGCCGTAGTTGCGCAGCACGGCGGCGGCCTCGAGTGTCTCGGGCGCATCGGCCAGATCCAGCGAGGCCGCGCGCAGCCCCGCCTGCGCCGCCGCCGCCGACGAGCACGCCAGCGCCGCGCACAGCGCGCACAGCGCCGCCCTGCCCTGCATCCTGCCTGCCGCTGCCCGCCGGAGTCCTGCCAAGTTCAACGTGAACTTGAAGTTGGTTGCGGGTTTGCTGGCCGCCCTGACTGAGATCAAGCAGCTAGCTAGCTGCCTCTGCACGATAATCCCAGCTCCGGGGCCTGCTGCGATGCAGCAGGTGAGGAGCTCAGGCTGAGCCTGAGCCGAGGGAGGCTCACGCGATGCGCGCTGCATGATCGACGGTTTGGATTCGCTCGTGCTTGGACTTCGCTGGCGAGACGAGTACCCACCCCAAGGTTGATGCGTTGCTGGCCCCCTCAGCTTCGATCTTGACATGGCGAGAAGGGAGTTCGAAGATCGATGGGAAGAGAAGCAGCCAGCCTGAGCACGCGGCCATGGCGGCCGCGAAGACGTGACCGTGGATCCACCTCGGATAAGGCTCGCGGACCACCGGCGGGTGATCGGCATGAACTTGCCTGACTCGTGCAGAACAAGCACGATGAGTGCCTGTGACTCTGACTCTGATGACGACGCGCAGGGCTCGCCCAAAAGTCGTTGTCAGGAGATCGACATCTGCCACTGCCACCCACACAGCGCAGCAGCTGCACAACGGCGAGGACACATGCTCCATCCACGAAGCAAGGACTCCAGCTGACTCTAACCAGCACGATCCCCAAGAACCTCGAGGACCACGAGCTCGCGGTCAGCGACCACGGCAAGCGGTGGCCCGCCTCCAGCTAGCAGGGCCCGTCTGCAGCAGCCAGAAGGAAGGGCGGGCGGGCGGGCAGGCGGGCAGGTCGCGTGTCTGCAGCCAGCGCTCGGCCGGGCTCGCGGCGAACCTGACCTGGCCTGACCTTGTAGGAGTTGACCGACTTGGAGGAGTACCTGAAGAAGGCGAGCTGCAGCGAGTCCGAGACGAGCTCGTTTTCCACGGGCCCGAGGCGCGAGCAGAACCAGAACCATGACGCGCGCGCGTCGCGGCGGCGCGGGCGCGGGCGGCGGCGCGCGGGCGGGCGCGGCGGCGGCGGCGGCGGCGCCGCTCGCTTGCGCCGCGCGCGTCTTGTCGAGCGTCTCGG